>OMLM01003348.1:4576-14974 GCA_900302695.1 Helostoma temminkii
TCTTCAACTAATTAGACTGTTATAAAAATAATGTTGAGGTTTTACTGTAAAACTCATTTGAAATGTTTTACTGAACAAAGTAAATAATTTACACACAAAAAATACAGATTTGTATAAACTGCACATTTGGTCTTCAGGTTGATAACCAGACAACCATAAAAGGACAGAAGACGGGAAGAGGAAGAGGTGATGATGATGTGTGGAGCTGGTTACCTGGCTGATGGGCGGAGGAGGGGGTCCCCCTGGTGGTGGAGGAGGAGGGGGAGGGATGGGCATCTTGCTGCTGATATAACACACACCTAATCACCCTGAAACACACACACAGAGTAAACCACATTACATGTGTTTCAGTCACACAAATGGGAGAAATTAACAGTTCAATTCCTGTTTAAATGACATTTTCTCTGATCTGAATACTGCCTAAAATCATTGCACTGCTGGTTCAAGGTGGGTTTACTGAGCCAGTACACCGCCTCGCTCTGCAGTGTAGAAGGTACCAAAACGGTGTAGAGTAAAACTATTCAAACACAAATTCATCTGAACCAGACACGTTTGACAGATTATTGAAAAACAAGTAATATTTATTATTTGTTTCCCTTTTAAAGTTGATCTCATATGATGCAGGTACATTCAAAAGTGCATTAAAGAACAATAAAAGGGCTATAACTTAGGAAGCAATACTTTTTTGCACTCTATTAAAAAAAAAACAAAAAAAAAAACATTCTGGTACACAAAATAGTGCACACTACAAGCAATGTTTCCCTTCTGTTTCAGACACACCTGGCGCTTCAATTTCAACCCTGATGTGTCTGACTGGTTTGAGTTTTTAACAACAGGCGTCACACTGGTTTTAATTTTGTTGTCATTTATCCACGACGGCAAGCAGCCTTCCAGAGTTTTACAGTTTGCTAGTGTCCTTTACTTTTGTGCCCACGCCTGAAGATCTGAAGGACTTGAACTCAAGTACAGCTGTCGTCCATTACATCCAGTATCAGACTCACAAAGGAACGCAATGACGGGCAAGTGGTCGGAGGAAGGCAGCAGAAGAAAGCGGTCAGTATATTATTATCCTTAACCAGACACCAGTCTTACTCCAGTAACTTCTTCCTACTCCAGAGCTGCAGGTCACAGTGTAAACAGGCGCAGGCTTCTTAAAGAAGGAGAAACCTTCTCACCAATACTACAGCCTTTCAGACGGTCCTCTCTCCCGACCAGTTCACACCAGGCCTCTCTGGAAAATAACTGGAGTAAAACCAGTCACACTGGGAGCAGTTAACACACTTTCAGACTTATAACAAATTTGATGTATCTGTATAACACAGTTTAATTTTACACTCTCTCCATCCAGACCACATCAGAGCAGGTTTTACACTGAGGGGCAGACAGACCTGGAATAGAACAGCACAGATTCTCTGAACCCATTTTAACCTTTTTTTATTTAGTTTCTAATTAACACACAAACTGCGACTTTAGTGTTTCTCATCTCATCAGACCAGGCTGAGTAGAAAACTGTCAGTCAGTCAGACCTGGACTAGATTAATGTGATGGCTTTTTAAACGGTTTAATCTGAACTGTATTTACTGAAGCAGAAACACTTTAAAGCATCCAGGCCACATCAGACCCGTTAGAAACACAACAGGCCTCGGACCTGAGCTTGATTAACAAAGACTGGTTCACGTCCACATCCACATTTCTGGTGTTAATTTATTTGCTACAACATTAACAGAAAACTGCGTTTTTTCCTTCTGAGCTCCGTCAGTGCCACCGCTAGCTACATTAGCATCATCAGCACCGGCCTGTCTCCAGATACCTGCAGGATGCTAAGCTAACACATTAGCCGCTCTGCTCCAGCTGGTTAATAATCAACACCTGCCCTGACTCACATACAAACCTGCCTCATGTCACCCTCACCTGATAAATTATAACCAACAGAACAGCAGCTGGTTACTAAAATACGCAGTTAGCTAGCCCAGCCTGCTAGTTAGCTCTCTATGTTAGTGTTAGCATCACCGACGCATCCACTAAGATGGAATAAAACCTACCTGCGCACGTTATCGCTTTTTTCCAGTAAATCATAATCTAACGTGTCCGTTCATTGTTTCACAGCTGTGTAGCTACGGAACTTCCAGCTGTGTTTCTCCTCAGAGCGCCGTTAGCTTCGCCGTTAGCCGTTAGCGGTTAGCCTCTCTCCGCCGCAGAGCTGAGATTTTTAATTTCTCTTCGGTGAGCTCGCGGTAGCACGTGACCAACCGGGGACACGCACGGTGCAGCTGCTGCAGGACGGAAAGATGCACCACAGTGTACTCAGTGGTAAAAAAGTACCGTTACCACAGTGTACTCAGTGGTAAAAAGTACCATTACCACAGTGTACTCAGTGGTAAAAAGTACCATTACCACAGTATACTTAGTAAAAAGTACCACTACTACAGTGTACTCAGCGGTAAAAAGTACCGTTACCACAGTGTACTTAGTAAAAAGTACCATTACCACAGTGTACTCAGTGGTAAAAAGTACCGTTACCACAGTGTACTTAGTAAAAAGTACCGTTACCACAGTGTACTTAGTAAAAAGTACCATTACCACAGTGTACTCAGTGGTAAAAAGTACCGTTACCACAGTGTACTTAGTAAAAAGTACCGTTACCACAGTGTACTTAGTAAAAAGTACCGTTACCACAGTGTACTCAGTGGTAAAAAGTACCATTACCACAGTGTACTCAGTGGTAAAAAGTACCATTACCACAGTGTACTTAGTAAAAAGTACCATTACCACGGTGTACTCAGCGGTAAAAAGTACCATTACCACAGTGTACTCAGTGGTAAAAAGTACCGTTACCACAGTGTACTTAGTAAAAAGTACCATTACCACGGTGTACTCAGCGGTAAAAAGTACCATTAC
Organism: Helostoma temminkii; assembly: GCA_900302695.1. NCBI lineage: Eukaryota > Metazoa > Chordata > Actinopteri > Anabantiformes > Helostomatidae > Helostoma > Helostoma temminkii. The sequence continues at coordinate 7,475 of OMLM01003348.1, forward strand.
CACAGTGTACTCAGCGGTAAAAAGTACCATTACCACAGTGCAGAAATACTCGGTTACAAGTAAAATAATGCTTTAAAAAAGTAAACATATAAAAGTATTTGCTCCAAAAATACCCAAAGAGCCAAAGTACTTTTCACATCAACATGATATTACTCATTGTCCATTGTTATGCAGCTGGTAATGGATTACCTTGTTATTTTTCAGAGTATTAAACGTTTTAACTAAAGTTTATTCATTTCTGGAAAGCAGCTGGTACCTATAGTTATCAGACACGTGTAGTGGAGTAGAAGTAAGATATCTGCCTCTAAAATGAAGCCAAGTTAAAGTATGAAGTAGCAGAAAATAAAAATCCTGAAGTACAAAAACCTCAAAACTGCATTTAAGTCTATTGTATATGCCAGCGAGTGTACTGCAGCGAGTGTGGGTGTTTTTAGGCAAATACTGACACTGTGTCTGGCATTCGCCTAAAAACATCATTATTATTATTTTTACTTAATTAATCCCCTTGGGAAAGTTCTTTGTGGACACATACAGCTACCTACCAGTGGCCGTGGAGGACAGGGCCCCTGCTGTGTGGAGTAATAACATGCTGTTTGCCATGTGTCATGAAGCACAGATAAAAGTATTTAATGAAGTATTTTAACCACGACCATGCACAGTCTAGTCCAGATGTGTTTCAGGTGTTTCTGCAGAAATCCAACATGTTCAGTTTAATGAGCAGATTTAAACACAAACCTGATTTATATTTACTGTGAAAAATCATTAACATTCACAAACTGAGCCTTTAGTTAGCAGAAGCAAAATAGCAAACGCTGGAGTCTGATCTAATATTTTATTATCTAAACTAATATTGTTTCAGTTTAATCGTCTGAACGTTTTCATGTTCACGTTATTCTGACGGTCGCCACTTGATGACGCTGTCGCTTCATTTGTTTCATGCAGGTTTTTGTAAGCTTATTCATGATTGGCTGGACGTCCTGCTACGTCGTGTTCTAATAGCCAATCAGATCGCTTGTGTTACCGCGGAGATTTGAAAATAAAAATGGCTGCAGTTCGAAGGTTAGTTTCTTTTAAAACTAATATTTAACGCGAAGTCTTAATAGTTAACGTTAACTATATTCGTATAAAGGGTTTTAATGTTGATGTTTTTAGCAGCCTGTCTGTACTTCATGTCTCAGACGTGGTTAACTAAGACGAGCAGAATGACGAGGATCGTTGTGTTAAAGCTAGTTAGCTAGCTTAAACCAAAGCTAACTGTTTACCTCAGCTGAGCAGCTGATAGAGAAAATAAACTATGTTCTGTCAGAAATGGTTAATCAAGGAATAAATATTATGACTGGTATATGCATTATTGGATTGTAACTATTAATCTCTGTGTGTGTAGGTGAAAAATGAAAGAAAGCACTTTACTAAAATGCTTAATAGAAGGGTTTGATCATTCTTACATTTCATTCAGGAAAGTTTTACATGTTTTCTTTCACCTGCGACAGAAAACATGTAACATGTCATGTTATGTCCATCAATCAGTACAAAGATATTTAATTTATTTATATATTATAACTAAAAATGTGCATTTTGAAGCGAAAATCAGCAAATATTTGACCCTTGAAAAATGATACTTACACTGACTAATTGTTGCAACTCTAAAAGAAATTATTAAACAATTAAGATTTAGAGTTTATTTGATTGTTTGTATCATTGGGAATTATTGCTATAGACAGCGAGGAAGGTGAAATATTATTAAATAACTGTAGCTCAGATCCTCCCTGCTGGTTTTCATCCTGCTGTCTGTAACATGTGGTTTTAAAGTCTTAAATGTAACCCTGCAGATTTTAAGTATTTACAACTGCTTAAACATTTTCAAAGTTTAGTTCAGATATATGTAGTAGAGTGAAAGTAAAATATCATAAAATATTAAAGCTTCTCAAACTTGTACTTACATAAAGTACTTTCTATAATATTTAGTTACTCTCCACCACTGAAATCGAGACGTTTACTCTCACTCCAAAATAACAAATGTAAGTTGTGTTCCAGTGTGTTGCAGCGCTGTGATCCATCTGTCTTGGATCCTTGCGGAGACTCGGAACAGCCGGACTGTTCTGAAGCAGCCAGGATGGTCCCCTACCTCATGGTCTGTTTCAGTCTCCATATTTCAACATGTCAACATATGTTGTAGTAGAACAAATATTTTTCTGTGTCTAATCCAGATCATCCTGTTTTTATTGAATATGACCTGTCGTGCACTCAGAGCGTTCCAAAAAATAAAGTGCTTAATTTCTAATGAATTTATTACATGTACACTAAGTGCTCTATAAACTGCAGTAAACATTACATACAGTATGTTGTAATGAGCAGATGCATCATTATAAATAGTTGCATCTTTTTTTGCTTTTGTGTCAACAAATGATTTGTATTATTACTGTGTAGGACAGTCGCCGTGTCCAGAAGGTTTTGTGGCGTCAGCTGTCTGTTCTGGACTCAATGATGTCTCTACTGGAAGGTCTGGAGTCTGCCCGGAAACTGATGACTCAGCCCTGCCCCCCTCAACCGGGTATGCACAGAATCCTCACAATACACAGTATGCAGTAGACTGTAATACAGCACATACTGAATACACACTACCTACAGAACACAAACCACATAAACATTTTCTCTCTGGGATTAATTATGTTTTTTGAATCTTGACTCTTACAGATTACCCACACTACATAGTACACACAATACACACAGTATAAGTGTGTAGAGTGCACACTACATTACAGTACATGCAACATACTATACAGATTATGTACAGCGCATACAGGATACACACTAAACTACAGTACATTAAGTACACAGTACCTGCAGAGTACAAATACTGAACGTTTGGTCAAACAAACTATGTACAAATATTAACACTCTTTAGGTTTAATTAAAGTTTTCAGTGATTTTATTTCCTTACATTATGCACCTCTGCAAAGTGCAAAATATGAAATCCTCTTTTTAATTCGTTAGCAGATATTTTAAAACAGCAGACTGAATCGCACAGGGTCTGTTGTTTTATATAAGCATATGTATTTTCCCTATATTTTTGTGACTGCTACATGGTTATGTCTGTGTGTGTGTGTCTCAGAGGGTGGGGCTCGTAGCAGGTGGAAGGCTCTGAAAGTGGAGAGCAGGTCGGGGGTGGAGGAGACAGAGATTCTACTTGGATCACTACAAGACAAGGTCCAGCAGATCCATAACCGAAGACACAAACTCACACAGCTGGTCCAGCAGCTGCACAACCAGGTGTTAACACACACACACACACACACAACACACACACACACACTGGATATCTGAATAATACAGAATTGTTACTGCTCTCCTTGTTAATCCAGTCCTGGTGTAGTGGTCTCCAGTCTGCACCTGGTGTTCTGTCCTTCAGTCATCAGATCTGAGCATTGGCTTTGCTTAAGGTTTAACACATTACCAGAAGAATAAGTGGATCAAAAACAGTAAATCTGCCACCATAGTGATTTAATGGAGACTTTTTATGGAGGAACTTGTTAATGGGGCATGTCGGATCCAGTTTCAGTGTCCGCTTTCTTCCAGAAGTCCTAAATATGTGTACAGATCCAGATTGTGTGTATAAATCTACCCACCTCTTTGTTACACTTTGTCCTGTTACATATGAACGTGTTGTTTTATCTCCTAATAACTCGTAGCAACTGCTCCGTTTATCAAAATTCCGTCTTAAATTCTTGCCCCACTTGGTTATGAATTAAACTTCTGACTCACAGGAATAAAAAAAATAAAATAAGTTCAGGTCAAAATTAAGTTTTGTCTTTAACATATAAAATATGTTTGCTTCATCAATCTTTAGCTGATGGAAACATTTTACACATACACCAGCAACTGTCTGAGTTTATGACAGTTTATAGTAATACTGTCATTCTGTCTGTGTCCTCGCCTCCTTCAGAAACAGCAGAGCGAACACCTGCACGAGTCTCTGCAGAAGGCCCAGAATGCATTGCGGTTATGTGACAGTGAGCTGACCAAGCTGAAGGTGGAGTCAGAGACGGTGCTCCATCAGCTGATCAGCTGGGAACAACTCAGAGATGAGTGAGTGTAGTTGGGTCACGTGACCTACGCCCAGCAGATTGATTGGTCATTAACTCAGCTTCCTGTTCACCTGTCAGGCTGCAGGTGTACATCTCCGCTGCACAGGAAATGATGCAGATCAACCTGCTGTCATTCAACCAATCGGAACTGTGTGTGGAGCTCAGGCCACGCCCCACCTCCAACCTGTCATCCAATGAGCTGGAGCCGCTGACACTGTCAATCTGCTGGAGCCATGACGACCGCTTCACGCTGCAGGTAAGGTGTCCGACTCACTGGAGATCCAGGTCCAGAATCAGAACTGATAAAAGATTCTTTCACATTTTCTGTTGCAGATTTTCTTCATTTAATTTAATCTCCCTCCACACTCACTTTCAGTGTTTGTGTCTCTGCAGGTGAAGGAGGGGACGGCCGGTCTGGTGGAGGACTGCATGTCAGGCAGACGCTCAGAGCTGAGCGCCGCCCTGCTGGAGGTGATGCAGTGTTACGTGGGTCAGGCTGAGCTGCTGTGTGAGATCCAGTCCCTGAGGTCCAGGTGAGCCACCACTTCCTGTTTGTTCGTCAGTCAGTGATGATCAGCGAGACCTCTGATGGTTCTGATCCGACTGAAATTTGTCTGATCAATAACCACTATTCACCTGTCATGAGGAAATGACACTGCTGAGACCGACCTCATGTGACCTGAACACATTTATTTAGATTTAGCTCCGAAGCAGCCGTTCACTCGACTCTTCTTCGTGTTTGTGTTTCCAGTTTTGCCATCGACTGGCGTCCCGCTAAGCGTCTGCTGGTTTACCTGAAGTCTGCGTCGCTGGTGTGTCACCTGGAGGTGGAGGATGGATACCCGGGCAGCGGAAAAGTTCGACTGCTCTCCGTACGAAGAGACGGACAACCTCTGGACACATCTGGACTGAAGGTAAGACATCACTGAAGTACAGCTGAAGCTAACACAGATCACTTCAAGTCTTTGTCCTGTTCATTTCGTTTGCAAAACTAAACATGACAAATTTAGTTTTTAAAACTAAATGAAAAGTATTTTTTGAAACCAGAACTACCAAAATTATTTTACAGTTTCCACTGTTGAATAAAAACTGAAGGATAAAGATTGAATGTAGAGTCTTGTTCAGTGAGCTGCAGCGTCTGTAGAACTACAAGTTCCTGATGAGAAAAACCAAAATATCTCTAGTTGTAAAGGTAATTTATCTGCTTGACTGTTGAAAAGAAGCTTCTCACATTTAGCAACACAACAGAGACAGTAAGAAGACGACAATATGACACAAAGACATTTCTGTTCCCTGAGTTTGATCTGTTGTGCTGAAGTTGTTTCCGGATCAACTGTAAATCTGCCTTAACACATTTCACTGTATTCATGTTATTGATGGTTTAGTCTTTCAAGCTGAACCCAGTGAACAGGGTTTAGTCCAGATGTGGGGGAATCAGAGCAGAGGGAAAATGTTCAGAAGATAAAAATATAAAACAATGAAAGACAAACAATAAACTAACACAATTCAAATGACTAATAAATCTTTGTATTTTGTATTGTATTGTAAGTATAAAAATCTAACAAAAGTTGACACCAAACTTCACACAGAAATGTACTGGTTGCATGTGACTATTAAGACACTTATCAGGGAAATACTGTAGGTGAAATATTAACAGTTTTCCTCTGACAACTTTACAACTTTCTGCTGTTTTTAAAACATCGACTTTTGATTTCGAAAATTTAATTAACCTGTTTCTTTGTTGTTTTTTTCAGCCTCATAAAACTGATCTCAGTCTGACTGACTGGTTGGTTTTTCTCTGCAGCAGTCCACTCCTCTGATGGACAAGGCCTCTCTGCTTTCTCTGTTCCATTTCCTCTTCTGTTTGATAATAATACGTTTTTTGGACACATTTGGTTGAAAATGTTTTCAACTATTTATTTCTTTGTTCTGTTCTGATGTAAAGTCTGTGTCTGTTTTCAGATCTACTCTTGTCCTTCTGTCCTCAGTGTTTTTGTATCATGTCAGTGTTCAGAAGTGAATAAACCATTTACAGTAAACAGCTGGAGCTTTGTAGATATTCTTGACATCTAAGTCCTTAGATATTTAACATCACTCACATTAACATATAACAATAAACATGACCATTGACAGTAGTAGTGTGATAGGTTCTGTGCACAATAACATGTAGAAATGTAGGAATGTACATTTAAGCATAAATTAGTTTAAATAAAAACTGCATTAACAGATTGTATGATTAAGTCGTTAACACTTGATGCTCACCTGTAGGTTGCTGGAGCCACATGAGACCAGGTGCGAACGACTGTAAAACCGCCTCCTCTGTCGAGGGGCTTTCCACACTGACAGAACGTCTCAGCCCTGAATGTGGATGTTGTCTTCAGTGGTCCTCAGTAGGAGGAGCTGGATCTTTATAAACCCTCATGTTCAAGTCAAAAGCCCCAGACTGTCTTTGGGTTAGGAGGGTATTCCAGAAAGTGACCCAGAGTTCAGGGAAAATTTTCAGTTGCAGAAGCAGAGCTCACTTAAAATCTGAGTCGGTTACTTTACCGTGATCCAGATGCAGTAGTACATATCACACTAATGTACTTCATGAACCTGTTGCAGCAGAAAGTCTGTCTCTTCCTGCTGACTGTCTGAGAAGTGGACTGACGTGACACTAGTTTGTCGCTCATATGATCAACTTGATGAACAATTAAGTATAATAAGATTTTATACGAATGACTTGTAATGGAGTAGTAGTACATGACTGTAGTGATACTCAGGAAGATTCAGGCAGAGCTCATCATCACAAAAATCATCTATAGTTCCATAACCAGTAATTCAGTTAGGCTTCATGTAGTTGAAAATGATTCATCGTCTGAAGTATGAGGATCTTCAGTGTTTCTGTTTTCTGTCAGACTGAAGCGGATCATAAACACATCAGATTTAAGGATGTCACCTTTATTACCAAGGTCACTGATCCAGACTAAAGCAGTGGAAACACACAGAGGTTCAGTGGAAATGAAATAAAAATAAAAAGCATAATAATAATTACACTGATAATTATATTAGTGACACCATCAGGAAGATGGCTCTGCTGATGATGTGCTTAGTGAACACTCCAGGGAGCAGCAACCATCATGGAAGGTCAAAGCTTTACCACGAGGTGGAATGAAACACGATAGGCGCTAATAATCATTAAATTAATAAAGTCATTTAATCTAATCTAATCTAAAGCTCAGTAGAGGCTGGGATCTACCCCTGGTACAGGCTGTGTAATCCAGCACATATTGGCAGGGTGGGAAATGCTAACGAGTTCATGGAGCAACATAACCTAGTGGCTGGTGTTCAAGGTCAAAATAGGATCCACAGGTGGTGAAGAATGAGCGAGCAGATTCCAGGAAGAAGAAGGAAGAAGAGCACAGCCCTGGGAACG
>OMLM01003349.1:33777-45592 GCA_900302695.1 Helostoma temminkii
GTCAAGCTTTTCACAGTCAGTAACAGCTCCTTGTACCGTGGATTAATATTTAAAAAAAATCTTAAGAGCTAAAAAAGGGACAGCGATGTAAAGAGCACACACGACTACATGCTTTCATCCCAGACTCAGGAGAGTCAACAGGAGAGTAGCTGCTTGGAGGTGATACCATTCAAATAACATAAGTGGCCTGTCATGCAATGAGTTGATAATTTCCCTCAGGTAAACTCAAATGCACTTTCTTAATTTGCGAAGTAACTTAATCAGACTCACTGGAAAAGTGTTTTTCTTTCATTTGTGACAGGAAGAAAAACTACATTAAGGCCATTTGTGAAATGAAAATGTCAGCTAACTTGCTGACAAATGGACATTACAGGCTGTGTGTGCCATCTTTGTTCGCGCAGACACCATCTCTGAACTGCCAACTAATGAGTTAAATTAGACAGTTTGAGTGAATAAAGTGTGACTTATATCTGTACAACATTAGGTAAAAAATATCAAATTCCTATTGAATATCGAACCGTGATATAATGAATACTAACCAAATAGTACACTGGCCCTGATGAAGACAGCGCATCCATTATCCTAACTGCTTGCCCTCTCAAGGGTCACAGAAATGCAGGGGTCTATCCAGATGTCACTGGGAGGGAGGCGGGGTACACCCTGTATAGGTCACCAGTCCATCACAGGGCTGACACATAGAGACAGACAACCATTCACACTCACATTCACATCTATGAGCAATTTAGAGTCACCACTTAACCTAACTGCATGCCTTTGGACAGTAGGAGGAAGTTGGAGTACTAACCCATGGATTCAAGCGAGGATCTTTTTTGCTGTGAGGTGACATTGATAACCAACTTATTATGGCACAACCAGCACAGATAGACAGAGGACTTCCCAGGTGGATACTGGAGAGTTACAGAAGTCACATGAGTCACTAAACAAAGAATAAGAACACACAATAAGGTTAAATAACTAAAAACACCGTCCTAAAAAGCAAAATCTTGAGCCATATGAAATATTCATATACTGCAATATTCTGTGATTGGTTGACACAAAGCTAATAGAATCTTTACTGTATATTATATTATTTGATTATAAAATTACATTTATACACATATATTAATAATTATATAATGGTAATAAAAGTCATCACTCAATGTAACAAAACACAAACAAAGTTTTCATACTAGTAATAATTTTAGTGGAGATTTAAAAAAAAAGTTACATTACATTTAATGTGCTGTTATAACATCATTTACATCAGCATCCACTGGATGGCAGCATAGCACAGAATAGTGTTCTAACTGTTGCCTGCGTTGCCACTGGTTCAGTTACTGTGACAATAAATTTAAAGAATTATTTTCCAACAATAACCTGATTATTTATTGACTATCAACATATAAACAGAGGAATTCAGCAATAGTTTATTGCTAGAGAGAGTATTAGAGTAATGTTTGCTTGACAGTAAATAACCAGATCTAAACCAGTGACCATTTCTTGTTGTATATATGCCACGTGCTCATCATATACATGAAGGAATTAAATATTTCATGTCTGAACATTGAACACACAGCTAATGGTGATGCATCCTGCAGAGTAACATTGTGACAGAGTTGCAGTGACCCAATTATCTCTAGAAGTTGAGTCAAGAGGGTGTGCATAGTTTTCCATTCTCAGAGGCTGTGTGGTGAGTCCTCTGAATCTGGCCACTCCCAACACTTTTGACTCTTACCACCACTAGAAATAAAAGGCAGCAGATTTAATAGAACTTGTAGTGCCTTTTACACCACAGCTGGACTCTGTCTTCCCACTCTAGATTTTGAGCATTTTTCACAGGGCTCAAACTGTAGCATCTCTTTAATTCTTTCTTTTTGCACATAGACTTGAAGAGATAACTTGCCTAGATGTTATGTCCCACCCAGCCCCCACGCACAGCTGGGGAGGATAAATTACATGAGCTCAGTACTGCTCATCACCACTATTTTGACTTATAAGCCTTAGCAATGCTTTGTGTTTGCAGGACCTCCTGCAGAGACAGAAATACATGTACATGAAACTCCTCCAAGATATGACATTTGCTTTGTTAAACTCCACAGAGAGGTTATTAAATTAAAAGCCAGTTCTGAGCTTTAATAAACACTGACAAATACCCAGTCTTACTGGAAATTAGTTTGTAAAATCACTGGATAAAAGTTCTTAGCACAAACATACACTAAACGACAAATGTTTTCAACTTGTAAGAAGGATTTAGTTTTACAGGCAACTTGGATAGATTAAACTCTTGATAGCCTTTTGTGGAAAGTGGTAAACAACACATTTCCTTACTATTTTTCCTGAGATGGCAATGAAACGTTATTTTCCACTTCTTCTCAAATAAACTAAACCAGATGTTGTTTCAACAATAACTTCACCACAAGGTGTCTCTGGAAAGGTCGACTTGTATCTGAATTTAAAAGGATTTGATTTTACTTGAAACATTTCGTAAATGTTGCAGTTAAGTATTTACATTCTTCGTGTTTCTCATGAGCTTATGTCTTACAGTATGCATTAAGGGAGGACAGTCAACACATTCGTGACACTGTTGGTGACTTAGTCAAAAGTCAGGGCACACTTAACCATCAGCTATCATAGCATTTTACAGATTTTACAGGAAAACATTTGAATGTTTTCCAGATGGACAGTGGCCCCAAACATACTTCTACATTACAGTTTATAAAAGCAATTTGTCCAAGAGAAGAGTGATGGAGTGTAACCTGGCCTCTACAATCACCTAATCTAAATACAACTGAGATGGTTTGGGATAAGTTGGATGGAGAGTAAAGGAAAAGTATCCAACAAGTACTCAACACCTCTGGGAACTCTTTCATGATTGCTGGAAAACCAATCCAGGTGATCCAAAAGAGTGCAAAGTTATCATCTAAGCAAAATGTGGCTACTTTAAAGAATCAAAATTTTAAAACATATTCTTGGTTTAACATAGTTTTGCTTACTACATAATTCCATACATTATCTTTCATAGTTTGGATGTCTTCAGTGTTAACATAGACCACAAGCGGTAAAATGTGGCCGTATGTGATAAGTGCCTGTAGATCGAGCCACAGAAGCTGAGCTGGTAAGAGTTTGTCTGCACAAACCAAGCTAAATGTTATCTATAAGAATGTGCAATAATGTTTGCTGCCCTGTTTCTCAATATCTGTTTACCTTGGAAACTGAAGTAATCAATCAAATTATCTGTAGCACACGCTCAAAACGGAACTGCTTATCTTCCAGAAAAATATTTTTCTTTTCTTTTTTGTTTTATTTTATCACAGAGCAGAGCTTTTGTCATTCACATTCTGCTCTGTAGCACTATGGGCTGACACATAAGGTAACGCCCTGCAGGCCGGAATTGTCATGAAACATTCAATCTGATGCCAACTTCACCCTGAGTTCACTTTAAACTGCCTCTCATTTTGAACCCATGCACAGTGTTTACCATTTTCTCACTGGTTTGTAACAATGGTGGCTGTTGTGTTTAGTATAGCGCATCAATAGCTTTAGTTTATTTGTGATGGCACTAAGCGACATCATCCCTGTTTTAATGTTAAACTATGTGTCATTGAAATTTTAAATTCCTTAGCATTAACCATGAGAAATACACAAACTGCTACTTGCATGTGTACCCATACCACAACCAGAGTCATCTCTGTCAAATAAGCATTGCAGGGCTTGCTGCAGGATACAGCCTTCATCAGTAAAGTATAAGTGACATGACCATATGCATTATAACCACATCAAAATGTTCTATTTGATGTGTTTTGCTTTGCCAAAGTCCACCCTAATAACATTTGCATGCCTGCTGTCTGCCAGCTGCTGTGCCTGCTGTAACAGCCAACACTGTGCTGGAATGTTCCCATGCCCATGCCTCTATTCACACGCACTGACATGCAGCACATGCGTATTGACAGAATGCACACACACAATGACTGTGGCACCGGTGTCAGTGCATGCAAATGAAAATTTCTGAAAATAAACCTGAGATACTGTACATCAGTATATCTGTACGCCAGGTAAATGTGTTTTTTCAGTATTCTGTTAATGATTTAAAAATTATTGGCCACATACAGTGCCATGATGAATGATAGATTTTCAAAAAATCACACAATACAGACAATAGACACCAATAAACCACAACATTAAATCCATTAAATCCACCTGGTGGGTTCAGTGTTGTGGTGGACAGGAGTCAGTACACCATCAGTAACTGTGATCGACAACAGTTTGGTGTAACTGGGGCTGTGTAGCTACAGACTGGTGAGAGTGTCCATGCCCTGTCAAATATACTTGTTTAGCATGCTTGCTACATTGACCACGCACAAATATAGATGTCAGTATATGTTTGAAGAACATCTTTTGCTATACATTTCAATGTGAAAATAGTGAAAAAGAAAACCTGAATTGCTTAGACTATCACAAGAGTGACACAACAAAGAGTACATGTGCAGAGTGTGTTAAAAATAAAAAGATAAAAAAAAAGAATAAAGGATGGTATATGCTTGTAAGTCTGAAGTTGACCAATTAAATATTTGCCTTTTGAAGGCTTTTGTGATTGCAATATTGGGCAGATGCCCTGTTTGACCATGAAACAACCCATTGAGAAATGCCCACTTGGCTACCAGTGAAAAGACTGAATTGGATTAGGGGGTGCTCAGACCTCCTTGGATACCGGATACCAGCATACTGGGTTGATGGTGATTGGCATTGTGTCTGCAAAAGCCTGTTCTGTGTGAGAGACTGCTACTTATCTCAGAAATAATGTTAAATATGAGAGATTCCTTTAAAATCACGTACTTCATGCACTCATGCATATGTGGGTATGTATGCAAGTGACAAGAAAGGGTTAATTGTAGAGCGTTTTTAACAGACACTGTAAATCTAGAATTGAAAGTGTATGCATGTTCAGTTTTACAGTTTGAGGTAGGTGGATGACTGAAAAGGTAAGAACAGTTTGCCTAGGTTTTAAGCACACATAACTCATGGCCGGACACCACACAAACTTCTCATGGGTCATGCTCTAGATCTTTCTGAACATTTCTGTTAACATCCAACAAATACAACAATATTAGACACTAACATCAAACAGCATACTCGCATTCAACTCTTATAAATGTCTCTAATGTACCTAATATTTTGGTGCAACAGTTCCATCTTAGATAGAATATTTACCGTGACAAAACAGTCTAAATCTGCAGAGAACAACACATGCTCCATCGCTACAGCGAGAACCATATAGCTTAGTGTTTCAGAGCGCTCAACATGTTCCCCCAATATTGTCTGAGCTCACAAGGGTATCCCCAAGGGAGTAGCACCCTCTGGTGGTGTACATAAAAATTGCACAACTGTTTCTCACTCGGCTACACAAAGATAGCAGCTTCTCTGAAATACAAACGTGAGCTTTAGCTTAGCTGTTTGCTGACATACTTCCTACCTCACATGTGATTTACACAAAGCATGTCAGTCTACCAAGGGTCAAGCTGTATCCCCATTTCACAAACCGAAAGCCACTCGTGTGTATACACACACACATAAACACACACTCACAGGTCCCAGATAACCCAGTAAAAAAAGACAAAATACTTAAATAATGGTAACATGTACAGCTTCATACTTTAAAGTTGACCCAGGTTTAGATAACCAACACTCAGAATCAGGCCATCTTTGAGCTCCAGTCTTGAAGTGAATCCAGCATTCACCTGAATCCAGAATTCACATTGAGATAGTAAAGATGTCGTGTCTGTGAGAGACAGTCCACAAAAAATCAAATAAATAGACAGTTTCTTCAGATCCTGACAGGATAGGGATGAGTCTTCCGATGTCCATCCTGTGGTGATGCTCTAAGTGATATGCGTCAATAAAAAGCAGAGGGTCCAATATAAATAACAGAAACAATAAAATGTGTCTAAATGACTAAAAAGTGGATTTCTCATCATATGATCCCTTTAAATGTATTTATTATTATGGTGTATCATGGTAGAGTGTTAATTGGTAATTGATAGTTGGAATAATTTGGACTCTGCAAAGCATATAGTGATTTCTCACCTGTGATAATAGCTCATCTGTCTGTTGTTAGCTTCACACAGTTGACCTGATAACATTTATCACCAACACTGTCTTCCTGCTGAATAACAGAACAGTTTGACTTGCATGTATTGATTGAAGTCTTGATGAAGTTGGGGATAATCAGTGATATCTGCTCTGTTCACTGAAGGACATTGTGCACACGATTGCAGTAATGCCTTTAGATAAAGTGTGTCCAGTGAAACTTTCTGATGAGGTGCTGAAGAGGTGAGGGCAGCCTGAATGAGATCCGTCCTCCCATCTGTAATCCCTTCAGTGGTGACGTCATCCAGGGTGTCTCCAAAGCGACGCAACGTTGGGTGTTTGAGCAGGCAGGCGGCCAGTGTGCATCCCAGGACGCAACATCAGTGTAGCAGGGGCTCAACTTTCAGCTGATCGCCAAACTTCGGACGTATTTGGAAACTTTCAAAAATGGGTAAGTTTGTTTTTAACCGGCATCTTTATGTCTGAAAGACAAACATCTCGTGATATTTTCGTGATGAGAGCGCGCTTCGCACTTTTTGTATTGTCGCTCTAGTTGTCGATGGTGCTTTGAGGCAAAAGGAAACTGATTTCAACTTTTACAGTGAGCTTACTTCTGCAGCAGCAGTAGTACTAGTACTGTAGAAGAAGGCTGCCTGACCCGGTTTCATAAGTATCAGCATTAGAGCAGCCTGCTGAAGCAACTTGAGCAAAGCGATTAGAGAGATTTAGCCTCAGGACTCCTACAGTCAACTGCGTTTGAGTACGCGGAGGTGTTAAGTCCAGATCAACTTGATGCTTCTACTGTCTCCTATAATGCTTTCAGCAGTAAAGCAGTATAAGGGACAACGATCATCTATTCGGTTAAACTGGCCAAATCCTTCACTGCAGTCTCTATTGATCGTTACTGGGCAGCAGTAATTGCTCATGTTGTAGACTTTGATAGACATTGTCATTAAGGCGAAAGGTAGTTGTGGTTTTTCCCAACTAATCTGCACAGTGCAGTTTTCTGGTAAAGACTAAAGGTGACTGGAAACTAACAGGCAACATATTGTGTTAGTCAGATGCTGTGTGTCATGGCAGACCTTTTAAATGCTATTTCAAGGTCTGAGCTGACACCGTCCCATCTTTAAATTAGTCAAGTGCTGACCATCTGTGCTCCCAACCTGGGGGGATGCATGGGAAGAGAGAGGCGCTCACTGAGGACTTGTTGCTGACTTTAAGATTATGATAAAGCTGTGAAGCAGATGGTATAGTACAAAGAAATTCACTTAACTTTCACTCCCAACAGATCATTCCCTGGACTGCACATTTAACTGTAAATCAACACAAAACTGATCCAATAATTGTAACTCGGACATTTTTTTTAAAACTACTGAGTGAAATCTCTGAAGAGAACGTGATCAGAACATAAAAATGTTGAAATGTGGTCATGTTCTTTCTAGCATGTTTGAAGGCTTGTTTTGTTTGCTATAGCGCACAGCTGAGGTCAGGGAAAAACACTGTGAGAATGTGTATCAATGCTCATTAATTCGCTCTGAAGCTCTCACAGTGGAGTCTTTGTGCTCCTAATTTGGAGCTGCTCCTTTGTGCGACTTCAGTGGCTCTTAATGTAGAGAGAGAAGTTCACTGAATTGCATGTTTCAGAGCGGATGCCCTGTGAACTAATTCCCCACAGACCCTCTTTCACAGTTTTATAGAGAATTATTCTGCATGGCAGTCGAACTTTGTGCATTGTCCACTTTCAAAGCTCATATTTTATATTCAAATACTCTCCAAGTCCGGTTCAGGAGAAAGTATAGCCTGTTGTTGTGTGCATGCTGAGATTCATTTGGAAACTTTGTTGCTGTAAAGTTTTTGTCATGTCTGGGAATTGGATATGCAGTGATTTGCAGTGTTTCAAGTGAAACATTCTTGAAAACAGAAACAGATTATCTGTGCACATGAAGCTGTTCAGCCCAAAATCAACAGGATGCGTTGAAGCTGATTCTGTGTGGTGCTGTGAAGATGTCATTCAGAGGTTATTTAACTTATGTCTGATCTGATTTCAAGGTGACCTTCACCTTGTAGAATGGCCACATTTTTTCTCTATTTTTATGGTGAATGATTCAACAGTGTATTGGCCTGTGTTGGAGATGTGGGAGGATAACTTGGCTTCAGTCAGTCGGACTCAATGTAGAAGACAGCAAGTCATATTCCATAAATATCTTGTTTGCCATCAGCCTCCTTGGTAGGTAAACACAATGGAGACTGTGGTTTGACTATTTTTATTTTATCACTGACCCAAATATCTGAAGAAAACATGTTCATTACTTGTATTCAGGTTAGAGAAAAGCATGGCATGGCACAGAAAAATAGTATAATAGTCTCCATAAGTACTAAACCAAAGAGAATAGACGCATAAAACGTAAGCAAAGTTTTTTTTTTTTACACTAAACTTATTGGCAGTCTATAAGACACACTTGGGAAACAGTTTAAAAGTGCTGAGTGTCGTTGAGAGTGGAAAAATAACCATCTTTTCAATGTATGGCTTTTTCTGATATTACTCAGTTGTATGCTAAAGATTTAAAGCTGACTGATGATGTTGCATACGACACACTTCTCTGAAAACTGTGTGTGTGTTCTTCTTGAAGCCAGATTCTGATCGCGCAAAAGGAAAGATTGTTTTATCTTATGGAAACTCATGAACCTCTTCTCACTGTTTTGCATTCAGTGTGGTGGTCTTGTGGAAAAGGTCATCAAGGCTGGATGGAAACCAGATCCAAATGTTACATCATTGTTTTTTGAGTAATGTTAGAAAAAAGTGAGTTAATCACAACTACAGTTTAGAATCTATAAGCAACTTTAGGCATTTTGCTCTAGTTCCACAGCTCAGCTGTTACTGAGTCAGGGGATGCATATTTTACATGAACAGGCATAAAACTGGTGTAAAATGTTAATGTTTGTGACCTTTTGATAAAGACTTAATGATAAAATCGAATCAATTTCGTTCCTCAGTGACGTAAACACACACAAGCTGAACAGTGTCCTTTGGTAATGATTTTTACACGTGTCTCTGGAAAGTGTCTCTGAGGTGTCATCCCTGCTCCGTCTGAACTAGGACGTATGGAAAGTGTCTGATTAGTCAGCCCACGCATCAGCACTGATCACTTCTACAGACACATGCAGCGGCCTGTGTGTGCTGTGACCCCTCCATCCTGTGTCTGACAAGAGGAAAGACCCACGACCGCTAAAGCTGTGCTAGCGGAGTTGTTTTTGCACTTTTGGAATCAACAACTTGTCAACTGATGGCAGAGCAATAACAGAGGCTTAGATAATTTCCCCTGCTTTTAGTTGCCTCAAAAAAAGCAATATTGTAGGTCATCTGCACATGGTTCTGTTCCCAAAAGGAAATATGTGATGGTGGTATAGAGTTCAGAGTGAACTTGAACTTTGTTGCCACCCTTCAGTTTCCTGAGGGTGAAATGTCCAAATACTGTACTGACAGCTGATCTCACATTTTTATGTCAGCATCAATAACTCCTGAACTCATTATTGACTGTGGTTTGCAACCATTAATTACACTGGACATCCTCCATAATGAGGTAGTTGCTGTCATAGTTACATGGTTTTTTGGGCTTCTTTCCATTTGGCATAGGGTATGACTGAGCATCTTTGGTAATTATTCAGTAGATGAGGCCCATACAATACTTTGCAACTGTCCATTTCTAAGAAAAGAGACCTCTTTAGTCCAATCGAGACTTCATTTATCTCCTGCTTCCCTTCCAGCTCCACGTTGTTTCCTCTGAAATCTCCATCCTCTTTCTCTCTGTGGGTTTTCATTCCGTTCTCATCGTCACTGCTTTCCACTGCTTTCATATTTTTTTTGTTTCCCTCCCTCACTGCAGGTCTGCCAGGGCAGTCGTGTTCATTTGTTGTGCTTAATAACTCCTTCGAAAACAAAGAGGGCCATTGAGTATTGTGGCATGAAGTGATAGGAATAGAAGTTCCCGAGTGGGGATGCTTGTTCAAGCATGTGCCTTGGCCTTCACTTTTACTAAAAGCCTATTCACAGTTGAACAGAAGACATGCAATTGAATGTGTGGGTGACTCTTTGTATATGCATATTTGCATGTGCAAGTTCACCCTTGTTATAAGGATGCCACAGTCACACAGCCACATGGTAGAATCAGATTGCAATATATTTAAATATCTGAAAATACTCCATATACTGTAAGCAAAAATAGCTTCTCAGATATGCACAGGCGGCTGTCCCCTGGGGTTGTTTAAAATATGCCAAAGATACAATCTGTCCTTTATCTTTTCTGCAAGACTTCAGAAAAACACCTACAATCTTCAAGGTTAAACTGACAAAACATGCATAAAGAGCTTTTTCTACAGCTTCATAATACGTTGGCATCACTGCAGTCAATGTACACAGGCTGCAGAGGTGATATTTGCCAATGGAGCAACAATCTGTATCTGTGTTTTGTTCACAGACTGATGATTGTTCCAGAAGGCCTGTGGGGAAATAATAGGTTGGGGAAAGCAAAGAGACCTTGCAGCTGATGAACATTCACTCACTCATTCAACAGGCATTCACCTCACTGCAGGACGTTCTGCCAGCTACAGTAGACAGCATAAAGCACCCCGTATGACTGAATTTGCTGTAACACCATAATCACTGTCTATACTTTGGCTCACTCTACACATCATGTGGTCAGAGGACACAGATTAAAAAGTCAATAATGTTTTCTAAGACTGGCCTATTTTCTCCAGCTAGTTCTAGTTGAGCCGAAATGTGTTATGCATATAGAGTTAATGTATGTAGAGCAATGGCTCGTCCACCAGGGGGAAATGCTAAAATTTGCTTTAAGCCTTGCATCAAAATATCGAGTCTCTATTGTGACTGAGGCAATCCTTGTTTGGTGAAAAGGCCAAACTTGGTTGAAATTTTACTGGACGGCAGCATGATGTCATCCAGAAAGCTGTGATGCTAATACGCACAGACCCACATTTGTAATATACATGCTGTAATTTATCTACTGCTCACCTTGCTATGATTGCGACAGAAGGTAAAATAATTGCTGTGGTGGTAACTTTTCAGAGACGTAAAATTCTTATAAGCAGTGTTTTTACCAATCAAAACTCACAAATGGTTATTCAAACTGGACTGGACTGTATTTCATGTCTCACCTCTACTCAAAGCAACATGTTCTTTTTATTCATTCTTCACACAGTATGGAAAAAAACCTTTAAGGAAAGGTTGTGTGATAGTGGGAACCCTTATTCCCTTCGGTATCTGCGGTGGCAGGCTTTCCACTGTGCCATCGAATGTGGCTTTTTAGAGGAACTTTAAGCACATTTGCCTCTAGATGTTAACAGATGACATGTGATGTGAAAGTAGTTAGATGAAATGAGAAGAAACAATTGGGGCTCCATTTCCCTGTAAGATTGTCTGTGAGGAGTGAGAGCTGAATGCATTAGCCTGCTTTTCAACTGTGGGAGCCTGTAGGATTGAGCTGTTGGCTGTGTGCCCACTGAGTGTATTCAACCCTCCACAGATAGGTCTTTGTCCTCAGTGCTTTTACGCAGCTGCTAAACAACCGTAAGACAAAAGCATCTGGGGTACCCGAGCACACCAATGAGAAATGTTCACCATATGAAGAGCTGTGCCAGACAGCCTGAGACCATTTGGATTCAGCCAAATGCTACGGTTGAGGTGAATTAAGCAGGAATTTAAATGAATACCCAT
>OMLM01003349.1:47440-71458 GCA_900302695.1 Helostoma temminkii
GGGGGGGGTTCTGCTCCTTCTAATGAATGTTGTGAGGGGACATGCAGGAGGGTTTGAAAAGGGTAAAGTCTTGGGTCAGGGGTGAGAGGTTGGCAGCGTGAGGTGGAGGACAATACAACCGGCGGGAGCGATATAGAGAAAGAGATCCCAGCAGCTGGGGGAGACACATAGGGTGGGGGTTCTTCATGGGAAGCAACCCCAAGATTAGCTGGAGAATCTTGTCTGCTGTCTCCGTATGTCTGTATTTCATTGTGTCTCTATTGTGTGTGCGTGTGTGTGTGCTAGCATGGCTATATTTTCCATAAGACTTGTCTTTAGTGTTAAGGGAAAAGTTAGGTTTAGGTCTAGGTTAGAGTAGGATTTTGGATTAGACATTTAGTTGTGATGGTAAGGGGTTAGAAAAAAGATTAATTCAGTGATTGTCCACACATCTAGGAAAACCAACATGTGACATACTTTTTTTTAGCTTTTTTCTTCTTTCTTTTTGTTCTAAATCTGATGTACTTTAACATTTAGAAATGTGCACATCTCAAAGCTTATGTCTAATACCATAGAAAATCGCAGTAGCAATAGATAGCAAATCTTCCTGGTTTGATGTTGTTCTCACAACAAGGAAGGACTGACATTAACAATAATTTATGATGCAGACTGATGGCTGTTAAGTAGCATAAAAGTCAGCCCAGTGGTCTTTGTGATGGGCTAATTATAAAATTGCTCATGGTGATAAGTATTGTATTTGAAATGATTAACATCAGTAATGGGAGTCCTTTTGGGATTTATTTGAACTTTCAGCGCAGTTTAATGAACAAATATTCGTTTGAAATAGTCGTGGAAAGTGCTGGGGGCAATTTGCATTTATTGTGTGCAGAGAAAGTATAATGACAGCAGAGTAGACAGATTTGATCAGATTAAAGGGACATCTGCACCCTAGGGGGGGTGGTTATATGCACATGTAGTGAATAAACAGTTTTTTATTAGATCGATCACGTTCTGCAGTTTTGTAACAGTGTTGCTCACAGTGACAAAGCCACAGAGAAGGTGGAGGCTGGAAGGTGTTACAGCGATAGAGATGTTTTTCAGCTAATCTTTCTGTGAAGGTAGTTTTGTGCTAATATCCTCTTTAACATTTAACAAAATGATTTTTTTTTCTAAACTCCTGTGGCACATCTTTCCCATAGAAACTGATGGATTAAATATGTTCCTTGAAGTGAAATATTAGTGTGCTCAACCCCCTACTTTTTTCAGGGTAGCTGTGCATTGTCTTTAATCTCCACTTCTTTGCAAAGTGATATCAGAATCTAGATTCAAAAGATAAGAGATCATTATGTGGTGTTTGCTTTCAGTAGCTCTTGGCTGATTATTGGCCTCATGGTGGACCACATAACCTCTTCCAGACCAAAGGCATCATTAAAATATTTAGTGCATGCTGACAGAAAAACAAACAATTATGCACCGACCCTTTCTTTTCTTAAAATACTCTAAGTTAATGGTTGGTTTGGTGTGTCGAGACAACTGCTTTAAATGCCTCTTCTTTCTCCCTCTTTCTCTCTCTGTTTTGTTCTTTTCCAGGTTTATGTGTCTGTTTCCTGGCACAGATTTGCTATTTTGAGCCCAGGCTATAATTATTTTTCTTCATCTTTAGGTTTGACCAACTCTTAGATATTGTTGTTGGATTTCTAGACAGCCAAGTGGTAGCAGCTTCCAATGTACTATAGTCTTGGAAGCATGGATAATATAAAGCATCTGTGCCTCTCACTAGTCCTACAACACACTTTGGCCAAAACCACAGAGGCTATAGAGGTGCCAGAGAGTCAGGGTTGTGAAGTCATTTTAGAGGAAAAACATGGCTGCCAGGCATCCCTGAGTGAGTGTTGCTCCATTTCCAGACCTAACACGACAGTAACACAAACATGCAATTAGAGAAGTGCAGAGTCAGATACCCAGGGCATTGTTTGGTCAAACTACATTAATTATACTGGAGACAGAAAAATATCAATCTGGATATTGTACAATAGACAAATGCCAAGACATAAAGTATGTTTCTATTAGAAATGGTTGAAATTGAGTAGCAGAGTTTCGTTTCCACGTATCTAGTGGGAACCTTTAAACAATGTGCTGATCTGTGCAATGATATTTTGCTCTACAAATGGATGCAGAGATTGGTTTTAAGATTGTGTTTTTGATGTTGGGTGGTGGCAGATCTTTGCTTAATCATTGCATGGGAGCATTTGTTTAATAACGTACAGGGTGAATTTCAGGCATACTTTTAATTTATCAGCTGTTAGAATTGAATCGACAATAATATTTGACCAGTTTAGCCGGAATTATACAGAATTTGTAGACCCACAGAGGAAATAGGTCAGCAAACAAGTGGATGGCTCTGTAATGTCTCTAATGGGTTTGTGGTGCTGTGCCTTTGCAAACCAATCAATGACTTGGATTGAGCACACCAAATGTGAAGGCAGACACACAGTGTAGGTTGATCTATGAAAATTGTCTGCATTTGAATCTGGGTCAGTAATGCCATCACAGTACATAGGATTGTTATTGGCTGCAAGAAGTCACCAAAACAGAGTTTACATGAAATATGATGTTCAGTTTTGTAAAATATCAGTGTTCACTGTCAACTTTGTTTTGCATTCTTCAGAATTTTAAGACACTTAGCAATTCACAGCGACTGACTCCTCGCACGGACCACTACACACACCAACATGGATTCATCTGTTGTACTCCTTTCTCAGGCTGTTAGTTTTTTAAGTGGTGCTTGGGTCTGGGCACAGACATGGCTCCCTGAGAACTTGGTGTGAGCCAAGCAGGGTGCAGGTCTTCATGGGTGACTGATCACCAAGGAGCTTTCAGGGCCTCAAGTCTCACAGCTTGAAAGCTTGACCCTCAGTGAAGCCTCCTCCATTTGTGTGAACTTCATCGTCATTCAGACTGTGTCCTCGAACAGGGGAGTGGCACTGTCTCAACACTTACATAGGCAGCAGCAAGGCTTTGCCTTCTGTGTGCACATGATTATTCCCACAGCCACTCAGCCAATCACAGTGTTACCGAGAAAGCTGAGTTTACTCTGTTTTTGCCCCTTTTGTGTCTACAAGACCTTGCTTTATTTCTTTTAAGTACCATTTTTAATATAAGCAGAATGAAATAGTCTGTTCAGTGGGGCAGACCTACAAAGACCAACTGCCTCTTCTTTTAGCTTCTTTTAGCTTTCTTTTTTTCTCACCTAAATCATGGAGCCTCTTAAAAACTCACACAGTTCACTCCTTCCCAGCAGCAGACTAGAAGTTAGTGACTAGCCGATAAGGAAAATTTAAAAGTTCTTGCTAAATAGCCAGATGCTTTGCTATATGTAGCTATCTCTGTGCTAGACACTAAAACAAAAGTCAAGTCAAAGTAAGTATTGGACAATGATCAGGTATTAAAAACAGAATTCTTATGTTAGATTTGTGTCCGTTCTGTGATTTAGAAACAGTTTAGGCAAAATATGGTTTAATGCAAAGCTGCAATCCTCTGAGAAGGAGCAAGCGTGAAGGGTTGAATGATATTCAAAACATCACATTTGTCCTGTTACATAAGGGCTCTTAATCGTATTGTGCATTATGGCAGCTTATTAGTGATCTGTATTGTGGGATCAAGTGGTTTATTTGGCATTAGTAAAGTTAGGTATTATATTATATATAATGATAATTTAAAGAACTATCAAACCTGCAAGATACACCAACGTGCAGCAAGAAGCAACATATTTATGATTTCTACTATGTTTATTTACTTAAAAAAATAAGAAGTTAAGAAATTGTTACATTGTGCTCCAGTTTGATCTCCAAGCCAAAAATTGCATAACTTTATTCATTGGGAACATTGGTCAAATCGAAAGCATGTGTTTTGCTTATACTAGAATCCAGAGTACATTAAAGTTGGTCTGAACACAGTTTGACCAGATGATAACATGTTTTGAATTTCCTTATACATGTCTGTAATAAACCCAACATTTTATTCTTAAAAGTTTGCAGATGGACCACGATTGTTTTGATTTTGGTATGCTTTGTTATACTCAGTAATTGGCCTTTGTGGTTAATTGTGACATATTTAATTCTGCGTTGCCTATTTTGATGCTTCACTTGAGCTCCTTAGTGCAATTAATTGGAGATCATAAGCACAGCTACCTTAAATTGTCTGTATTACCACATAAAGCATTCAAACAGCCATCGTTTCTATATATGGGCTGAAGTCTCTGTCCCCACTTCACAAGGATAATGTCAGTTCTCCTGGCGTTTTGCAGGGCTGATGATGAAAAAGCTTGAAGATTAGTGCAGCATTTGTTGTTGTGGGATTCCCGCTAAGTTCACTTCCCTGACCCCTGAGGCTCCCCTCCCCTGCTGATCCCCCTCATAACTGAGCTCTGGTATCCGTGAGAAGACCCCACTTCGGCCCTACTCCAGCAGGGCTCTCCCCCCACTGCTGAAAAGTCTTTCTCTCATTAGTATGCCCCTGGGGTTTCTCAGCCTGCTGTTGCCAAACAAACACAGTTGAGATCCTCTTCCCTGTCTCTCTGTTTCTGTTCCTCTGGTCATCTCATACCACACATCTTCCTCTGTCTCTGTTATTTTCATCGAGTTGTTGCTCTTTTTGCTTTTGTTGTGTTCTCTCATTTCTCCTTTCCACTTTGCCACTCTTAAATTTCACCATGTTTTACCTCTTCTAGTTCTCCCATTTTCACATGCTGTTTCCTCTCGTGTCAGCACAGAGGACGCTCTGTCTCCTTGTTTAGGAAATGTTGATCTGTTTTTCCTTTCCTGTGTCGTTTTTATGTCAGTTACAAGCCACCAGATGGAGGGAAGACAGAGGTTGTTAATATATGCTGCAGGAGCAGAGGGCATATGGTGCAAATCAAAAGATGATGAGCTCAGCACACACACAACTGCCCTCTCCTAAATGGTGGTGAAATGGGAAATGTGCCTTTATGTCTCAGTATTTACAGCAAAGTGTTTTTTTTGTTTTACTAAATTAAGACTAAATTAAGAGTAAAACCTAAATAGTTAAACCCCTGTAGCACTGTAGCTGAAATAACAAAAGTTATAACAAACTTTTTCTCTCTAAGGGAGTGTGTTCAGGACATGAGATTGGATTTGTATGTTAGTAAAAGAACAAATTAACTAAGTCCCAAAGCAGTACATCTCACGCACAGGAGGAGTAGTGCTTTCGTGAGGAAGGATGAGCTGAAAAGAGCTAACATGGAGGAGAAAACAAGAATAAGGGAGAAGAGTGCGCAGAGTGCGCAACAGAAGAGAGTTTAAAGGGGGGAGATAAGAAGAGAGACGAAGAGAGAAGCTGCTGAAAAGAAGCATTTTTGCTGGACGGGAGAAAAACAACCATGGAAACTCCATTAGAAGGACAGCAAGTCCAGGGGTGGGACAAAAGAGGTACCAATGACTGCCAAAAAAGTGCCAGTTCACTTTTCACTTCTTTAGCTTGCTTGGTTTCACACTACATAATAGCTGTGCAGATTTTGTTCAATAGAGATTCATCATATTAAGAATATGAGCACAGCCTCCTTTCATCTTTTGTATGCAGAGAAGTGTTGATATTTAATTTGCAAATTGTGCATCACTGCCAGTGTCATGCTTGTAGTGTGTTTAGCTTGAGTTCCTTGTGCTTGTTTTATGATCAAATTAGTTTGAGTCTATGGGACGTGTCCCTCCTCTGGGACTAATTTGCCTTAGAACAAACTATCTACTGTGATGTTAAGGTGGCAATTCTTTAAATATCAGATCTATTCCAATTGTAATCTCTGTGATAATGTAAACGCCAAATTCCCATCTTCAGTTCATATTACTTCACCCCCACCTGAGGGCTCTCTTTACTAGTAATTATGGGTAACGATTTTTAAAACTTTTATATTACTTATCATACTTACTGTATGTTGTACATTTTAAATATTTGTTGGACATTTTATAGCTTAATTCAAGAGTAGAGAGAAAATGAGGGGTGAGTGAAAAGAAAAATTAATGTTTTCATATTTACCTCTATTTACCCTACATATTTACTTGTCCCTAAATGCACACGAACATTTATTATGCTTCATTTCCTCTCAGTGTCATTGAGTGTCATTGAATACGTTCTGCACACACAACTCCCTTACCTTTTTTCATACACAGCTATATGTGCCTATTTAAGATACAGTAAGTAAACTGTAAGACCACCTTTGAGGAATTTTAAGCACAGATCCATCCCTTGAGATTGGGCATTATAGCCATTGTGGTTTTTAAGCGTTGGTTCTCTCGTAGTGGAAATTGTGGAAAATTAGACTCTTTCTCATAAATAGTGTTTTGGCAGCTCTCCCCAGCGGAGTAACAAACAACAATTGCTGTAAACACACATCTGTAAGCAATGAGGCTAGAATTTAGATTGAAACTGGATGGAGTTTTTAATGGTGCTGGAAGATAGTTTGTTGTTCAAGACTAAAGAGGAGAAAGAAAGGGTTGCAATGACTTCTGCCCAAATCGTGTGTGTCCAAGTGTGTTTATTACTGCAGTTCAGGTTTGTTTTTAAATGATATACATACTTTTACTGGTGTGGACTTCAAATAAAAAATACATTTTCCACTATATTCTCTTCTACTCCATTTTGCATCCAGTTGGTATTTCTTAATGAAGGAGAAAAGGACAGTTTTTACATTACATACAGCTCCAGCTGTTCCAAGATTTCAGCTGTGTGGTGAAAACAGGCTGTGTCCATATGATGGCTGTTGTTGAAGGATGGGGGGTGGTGATGAAGGAGGGCCAGCTGCAGGGGTTAGCATGATGACTCTGGACTCACAGAAACTGTGGTGATGCGTGGCTGGATTAACCTGCTGCGAGACACTAGGGCAAACATTTGCTGTGGATCCCCCTGTGTCTCAGGACACAGTACACACAATGAATACATGGTATTTGGTACATGGTATCTTCATTACATTTTGCTGACCAACCAACTGGCATAGTAGGTACTCTTATATTGAAATAAAAGCTTGGCCCAGGTTTTCTGCATGTCAGCTGCAAGCACAATCAAAAATAAAATTACGAAGATGTTCAAATTAGATTTTGTCACAGGGCCTTCTACACGATATAGTCTTAACAAAGATTTTGTAGAAATAGAAGCTATAACTGTTTTCCTGCATAAAGGGTAAATCACAAACTTTGCAAGTAATTAAACCAAAACCTAAAGTGCCCTGGTGGCCATGAGTTAATGTGTTTACCATGAGCCACAATGTCCTTCGTTTACACCCAACTGCAGACATGTGTCATGTCCCGCTTTTTCTCTCCTCTTCACTTCCTTTCTCTGGCTGCTTTTACAACTTTAATTAATTGTTAACTAAATCCCCAAATGACACACAGTAAACTTCTCTTGACATACTGTATGAGGTTCTGCGGCCACCACCCACTTTGCCCTTTGATAAACAGCGTTGTGGTGATTAGAAAAGGCAAAAATGTTTTCTTAATATGTTTTCACATATCATTTCCAGACAGTGTCAGGAGAATTAGGTTTGGATATTGTGCTTCTCTTGTATAGTATACAGCATGATATTGTCAGAGTCAGAACCATGTTCCCACATGGGAAGAACGTGTGGGCAACATGACGTGACACATCAGAGATCACACACCAACATTACCTGAGCTTTATACTAAAGGGCCTGCAGGATCAGGTTTATGGACATGGACACGTTCTCATATGCATCTCACCTGGGCAATGTCAGAAATGTTCAGGGTTCCAGTACAAGTCTGAAAGCAGCTTTAATCACCCTATCTAGCTGAGTCAGTCTGTTTGTTGGTCTGCAGACCAACCAGCTTGCTGGCATCTCATATTGGTGTTACTGAACCATTTCATTCAAACACTGGATGATTTGAGAGTTTGACAAACAGGATCCTTCTGGTGTTTGAGGTGGCTGTTGTGGCCCAGTGAGACTGAGCTGTGTGCTGTGTTGGAGGGTCCCACAGGATGGAGCTCAGCAGTGGACTTGTCCTGGGCCTCCAGCCTGTGGGCCGGAAGATCGGTGTCATGGTCCACTGCCATTCTCAATGGGCCCCGAGAGTCCAGTGTGATGGACAGTCTAGGACTGCACACACTGGCTCTTTGTGTCAGGCCTTTTTGGACTCTCTCCCTGTCTCTGTTTTTTTCAGTTTCTCTTATACGATGACACACACTCTTTCTTCCACAAGCATCTTTTTCTCTTTTCCTCGTGATACTGACATCGCAAATCTAGCCACAGATGGTCACTAACTCTCTTGCTCACTGTGTTTTTTATTTTGTTTTTCCTCTTCTCAGTCGTGTACTGTACGAAAGAGTTGGAGAGGGGAGAGTTTTGAAGTGGTTGGAGGTCTAACTAGGGGTATTAGTCAGGAAACATGTGAAAGTCATCAAAGGAAAAAGACCCAACGTGATTTTCATTTATAGAGCTCCACTCAGAACAATCCAGCAGGATCCATTTAGTACAAACTTGTTAT
This sequence comes from Helostoma temminkii, assembly GCA_900302695.1. Classification (NCBI taxonomy): domain Eukaryota; kingdom Metazoa; phylum Chordata; class Actinopteri; order Anabantiformes; family Helostomatidae; genus Helostoma; species Helostoma temminkii. The sequence continues at coordinate 55,927 of OMLM01003349.1, forward strand.
TTGGAGAGTCACCAGGTCCTATCATTATTCCCCATGGAGGAGGAGGAGGACTTAAGTTTGCATTGCAATATCCTGTACACAATGAAAACCCACACAGATTCAGAGGAAAGGACAATTTGCTGTGTGTGTTGTGCATTTACTGACAGTGGTTGCATATTTTATACTGTATATCCTCTTTGAACTAGATTTATTTTGAGAAACACACTTAAGAAGGGGCTCACATATAACCCCTTGTATCACAGATTTAAAAAATAATAGATTTTGTTAGTGTTAGTCACAGCCAGGCTTGTTGTTTCCAGTCTTGTTGTTAAGTTAGACTAATTGACTGTTGCCCTACATATGTCAGGGAAGTCAGAGAGCTGGGCCAGTCTTTTCATCTAATTCTTGGCAAGAAAGCAATAAGTTTCCCAAAATGTGAAATTATTCCTTTAACTCAACAGTGCACTCTGCCTTCTATGGGGAAGAAGGGGAAAACAAGAATAGTTTGAAGAAGTAAATCTGAAATATGTAGTGGTCTTTAAATGTAATGTTTTACAGATTTTATTATTACTAAAAATCCTGTGTCTGCATTGAATCTATCTACTGAACAAGTTTTATTTGACTTTCGTGCAGACTGCCGTCCCCGTGGTACTTTGTACAGGACTGCTTAAAAAAAGTTGATGAGCTTTGATGTTGATTCTGTTTCCCCTGATGTGAAAGGGGCAGCTTTCACAGAGGCTCTTTTGTGAACACAGTGTTCCTGAGGTTGCTAATAGTTAAACCACATCGATGGGTCCTTCCTCGTGCCAGTGTTATTACAGTCAGCCAGTACAGAGTTATATTAACCAGCCAACATGTCGAGTACAGCTGTGAAAATACCACCTTGGATTTATTGTGTTATTAAGCATAACACCCAATAAGACACCCAGAGCGGTGTCTAACCAACACATTCAGTCTGGATGGATAGATGGCTTCAAAAGAATACACTTACATGGAATGAAAGCCAATCAAATGGAGGACATATCAATTGAATTCAAACTTTATAACAAAATGTATATTTACTGACTGGCAGCAGAGGACAGTGGTTACATGGTCAACGCGAGCTTGTTCATACGTATTTTTATTATTCCAGAAAGATTCAGTAAAATTCAGGCAATCAGTGCAGACTGACTATCATGGAGACATCATGGCATTTAGGACCAACAGTTGTAGACAGTTGATTACATGAGACTAGTGAACAGTTTCAAAGCCGGTTTAAGACCAGACACTTGTTAGTTATGACAGTTTTCATACATGATGAAATGTGTGAAAGTGAATTCATAATAAAGTGTGACTGTTTTAACTGCCTCTGTCACTATGTGCACATTTAACATAAATAATTAATATACATAAACCACAGTTTGCACATGGAAACTTCTGCACTCTACAAGAAGATGAACTTCATTCCAGGTCCTACACAGCTTCTACCTATAAGCTTGCTGATTTATAGCCAAGAATTAGTCTGTTTGTGGATCAGAGCTACCTGACAGTGACATCCACTACAAGGCTCTTCCTTTAAATGGACTCTGTTTACTTTGCAGCTGGGCTCAATATCCTGTGGAGTTCTATGTTCTGACTCCCAGCAGCCCACTCACCCTCCCCAACAGGCTCTTCAGAGAAATGTGGGTTGCGGTAGAAGTTAGCAACTCTGCTGCGGGCACACTCATTGAGTTGTGGTTAACATGCTACCATGGCAACCCCTATTCACCCACCATAGGACAAAAATGTTTTTATCTCCCTGTACTACACAAACAGTCAGTATGAAGCATTTGACTGCAAAAGTATTGGCCCAGCAGCAGTATGTCTGTTTTAAGGTCTTGCGGGCAAAAGAGCTCAAACACAGATGAACTTTGAGGATTTTCACTTCATGGAAAAATCAAGCAAGAGCAAAAGAATATTTGGTCCGTTATCGTCAACAAAACTCAATGTTGAGTTAAGTTAAGCCAGTATGTTCTCATGTTGTTTCTGGGGTTGCAGTTTTTTTTCTTTTAATACTTTGTACAAGAAATCACTTAAACAGAAAATATGTTTGAATATGACAGATTTAAGAACAAATGCATGGAGTATACAATATACTGTAACTTGTTAATTATCCCATATAGAGATAACTTAATATCCTGGATTATTCATAGACTGCATGTATCTGCTGTTGATATATAACTTATTCTAAACCTAATTCTTGATTCTTAAATGCACCCTGTCCTGTATCTAATACACATACAGCCAGTGCTTGGTGACATCAGCACAACTCCACTGCAGTCAGAGTCAAATTGCAACGCTAACCTTCGTTAGTGACGCCTTCGTTCACTAATTTTTATTGCTGCATATGTTCCAGTGTAGGTATTTTGGAAGCAAGAACATTATAAATATAATAGACATTGTTTCATGTGTTTTTAATATTTTTGGATTCAGACCCCCTTAATTTTAACTTTTACTGTAAAAACATGAAACACAACAGTTTTAAATACCATAGTTGCAGTGTGAATGACAGTCAGTGTGTCAGGCATATCTGAGAGCTTTAAAACAAACAGCCATTGACCTAGATGTCATATGACTCTACAACATCCTGTCAGACACATGTGGATTTGATTGGAAACACACTGCAGTTTGTTTGCATGCAGACACAGACAGTGCATTCTGGTCAATGGCTCTGTATCACAAGGCATAAAAACACACTGGATGACACATACCCATCTGGGTCACTTCATGCCATCACTGTGAGCTGTCATTGATTTCCAGTACAACTTGGCAGCTACCCATTGCTCTGACCTGCTGGACAGCCATTAGTATCTGTTTAAGTGAAACATGAAAGAAATTATAGACTGTAAAAATTCGGTAACACACAAGAAGCAGCATTGTTTCAGCTGGTACTTTACTCTGCGGCAAAAGAAGGAAGCACACTGCATCAAGTGTGCTAATTCTATGAAACCTAGGACACATCTACTCTGCCCGCATTGTTTGAAACTTTGTTCTTTAGAAAATTAAAGTTTGGTGGTTTCTAATGAGTCCTAAACTGTGATGTAATTAGTCACATCAAAATTATTCTCATGGCCTTGTGTAGACGGGTCTGTTCACGATGTACCTTCGCATGCCTCTCACCCTCGCTGGCATACACTGGATGAATATATGACTTATATCAATATTCATCTCATGTGTCATTTTCCAGAGGTCACTTTCTGTCCTACAACAGATACACACACCCCTCCTATGGAATTTGCTGCTTATGCTGGCATAAAAATAAAAGATATGCATAATTCATATAAAACACTGTTCAATTATATAACATTTCACTGACCTTTTTTTTTGTTTTTGCACAGGTTGCTTTGAGTGCTGCATTAAATGTTTAGGTGGGGTGCCATATGCCTCACTGGTGGCTACCATACTCTGCTTCTCTGGTGTTGCCCTGTTCTGCGGATGTGGTCATGTAGCTCTCACTGGTACTGAGACCATCCTGGTAAACCACTTCTCCAAGGATGTCAATGATCATGCCATGCTCACTGATGTGTAAGTGACCTCATCCTCTGTGAACACACTAAACGAATGAGTATAATGTTTACCAATGTCTGAGAAACAAAACTCCTGGTATTTTCTCCTTTTTCTAAATATCTTTAATGTGACATCAAGATCCATTAAACTGTGTCCTGAATGGAAAATGAGTTCTTATATAACCATCACAATAAACAGAGGTCCAACTTAAGATGGATATCACTTAATGAAGGTGACTTTATGTAGGCTATTTTTAGCAGACAGTGTCTCCCATGGTCACCTTATCTCAGAAAGCGGGCCTAATATGGACAGGGCTGCACATACTGTACGTCTTATGTTGGTCTAGATTTGGAATGCACTGTTTAATTTAAGATGTCTCCAGACACAGTCTGTTTCCCAGTGTATGATTTTCCACAGACATGCATCACCTGTTACCATTACATTTGGACTTGGCATGTGTGTCTTTACATCTCAGGGCAGCAAGGAATAGTCTTTTTATGACTTATCAGCCAGCCCAGGTTACGGATTTTATTTGAAAGATGTCTTACATGCTAGGTGATGATTTATTATTACTGTTTTTATCCAAGTGCAGCTATAAGAGCACAACTTATGTGTGACATTGTGCTTTAACAGAATACAGCTGATGAAGTATGTCATCTATGGCATTGCTTCGTTTTTCTTCCTGTATGGGATCATTCTGCTGGCTGAGGGCTTCTACACAACCAGTGCAGTCAAGGAGCTGCACAGCGAGTTCAAGACCACCATCTGTGGACGCTGCATCAGTGGAATGGTATGTTAATACAACCACACCGCTGTATAAAAAGTACATTTATAGATGAAGATGCTGTTTATATTGTAACAGAGTGCAGTTGTCATGTGTTTTAAATCAATAGTTTCATGATTATCTGGTGATGGCTGACATTGTGCCACTTCTGTGTTTGCAGTTTGTGTTCCTCACTTACATCCTGGGTGTGGCCTGGCTTGGTGTGTTTGGTTTCTCTGCTGTGCCAGTCTTCCTCTTCTACAATATGTGGTCTACCTGTGCCACCATGAGATCTCAGATCGCCAACCTCACTAATATTGACTCCATCTGTGTGGATGTTCGTCAGTATGGTAGGACATCAGCACTTTGTCCAAAAATGTCCAGTTTTTTAGTGACTTAGATGCAACGCAGTGTATTAGGGGCTTTTTTTTTGTTTCATAGCCTTGTAAAATTAAGCAGGGTCTACCTCATCAACCATTGCATATCTTTTTATTTCAATATTTTTTAAGGTCCAAAGAGGTAGAGTCATTCATGAGAAAGAAACCAAGGTTAATTGGAATTTATGTCTGTAAAAGTCAACATGATTATGTATGACAAAAGCGATTTTCCTGATTTTCTGTTCTATTAATCATGTCACATCCCATCATCATCCTGACAACTTTGTTAAGACTGAGAAGTTGGAGAAAGACATGTCTTTATTCTAATGAGTCAGCCTCTAGAAACCCTTGATCATATCTCCCATATCTCCCATTATGCATCTTTCAATACATTGTCCTCACCTGGTAAATGTCAGTGTTTTTCAGATCCTTGGTTTATAGCACTTAGCACCAGGTGCAGGCAAAGCTTCTCTAGAACCATAAAAAGACATTAACTGTGTTTTGTTTGACTGTGATCATTTTACTAATCTTTAACATTTTAAACTCTTTTTCAATTCATAGTACATATCAAGTTTCATAATAATTCATATATGTCACAGTTAATTTAAGTGTACATAAAAACCCTTGAATGTTACGCCTCCAGGGATAATTCCATGGAATGCCAGTCCAGGAAAGGCCTGTGGAGCTACACTAGGGGAGATCTGCAACACCAGTGAGGTAACGCGCAGTCTCCTATTCATACATGTGTATACAAATGCTATACACACACATAAGCAGTGGGTGCCTTGAATATCACATCGCAGCTGAAAAATAATCACTGTTTCTGTGTGTTTGCAGTTTTACCTGTCTTACCACCTGTACATCGTAGCATGCGCTGGAGCAGGAGCCACTGTGATTGCTCTGGTAAGTTCCCCTCCAATTTCTGTCCTCTCACTTCAGTCCACCTTTGTTTGTATCAGCAGATCATGTGTCAAGTGCTTTTCTTCACATTCCCATATGGTTTATGTAACCACACAGAGGAAGATACCACTCAGGATTTTCCTCAGCTCCAGTTCCATTTGCTGTTTACCATCTGCTTAGATGCACATGGCCATTTCTTTCTGTCTTTTACATTTTTTAGTAAGGATGAAACAGAGGGCAGTTTGGCCTTGTCTTTTGGGTACCGTAAAAGTCTAATGTGTAAAAATTTTCCTATCAAAACTACTTTTCACTGCTGAAGACTGACTGGTCACTTTACTAACTACTAGTGGAGTACTAGTGACATGAAGTTCACCAGCATGTTTTCTTATTACCTTTTCTGTTCTCTTCCACCAGCTGATCTACATGATGGCTACCACTTATAACTTTGCTGTTTTGAAGTTTAAGAGTCGAGAAGACTGCTGCACTAAGTTCTAAACTGTTTTAAGAGCCCAGTATCGCATCTGACGCTGTACTGAGTAGACAGTTGCCACTGACAACAAATTAACTAAAAAAAACAAACAGAATAGAAGAATCAACATCTCTCTGTTAGTAGTCACATGAAGTGTAAATAACTGATTATATGCTTCCTTTAGCATTTGGTATCCAGGGATCTTGCTTTTTGTCTGAGGACACCTGATGAAAGTTGTCTTCAGAGTGGGATGGTGTTCAGTTGACTCATTTGTTCTGCTTTCCTTGGCACTCACTTATAAAAATATGTCACCTTAGGATTTAATAGAAATACACACAGCTTGAAATCCACTCCAGTGTTATTTATATTCAGAATGTGCAAAGGTGATTCTGACCAGCACAGAGGTATCAACTGAAGTATTTTAAAAACGACAGTATTTAGCATGCAGTGCTTCAATTATTACAACAGGACGAGCATCAGTTGACTGAGGTCAGAGCTGAAATGCGAATTTGTGCACGAAACTCCCAAGGCACTTGTAAAACAGAAATATATAAGATAAGGTTTGTGCAGGTTATAAAACATAAACATTTTACCATTGTGAGGCCTAATCAAGCTTAAATGATTTACAATATCCTTTCTGACATGAGTCCATGTGGACATCCAATGACAAATATTCAAGGTGTTCTCAGGTTTAATGTTTTTGATTTGCCAGATTAGCAGTTTTGCTGAGGATGAATTCTTTTGAAACATTTGTAGAAGGACTACACTGGCAAGTAGCTGTGGTCAAATGCTCAGCCCTTATATTTCTTATTAATTGCGAAGCCTTAACGTTTTGGTACCATTCTACGAAATCAAATTCAAATATTCACTTTTATTTTTTGTCACAAGATAGATGCTAAACTGAACTAAAAACCTGTCGTATTATGTGGATGTGCTTCCACAACCACTTGTGTATTGTAGATTTCAAAGTAACTGCACAAACCTAGCACTGCACATTGTAAAGCATTAGCCCAGTACCAAGGTATAATTCTGCACGAAGCCTTAAGCCTCTTTAATTTCATGTATTTTATTAAAAAAATATTTTAGAATAGAGTAAATGTATTTTTTTCTATGAGAGCTGGTGCTGGTATAGCCTCAGCTATGAAGTTGATGTTTTGTTTCATATATTTTCTTTTATTCTCTCAAAGTGCCATTAAAGAGCCATTTGTTTTTCTTTTAACACTGAGCCTGCATGCTTACATTTTCAGATTCTATGACCTGTTTATAGCTACTTATACTCCATATTTCATACAGTATATTTAATTTTCCCTTTTTTGAAGACTGTAGCTTTTACTTTCTATATAAAATAAACAATGTTTGTTTACAAAAGTATCCCTTACATGGTCTATTTCTTATAAATCCTACAAAAATATGACCAACATGCACTTGCATCAGGGTCAGATTAATAAAATGCAATATCTCATGCTTTGTACTAATCTTTCGCATTTTACAGCTGCATAAGCTTTGCATGCACACATGGTTTTCTTTGTCTCTCCTACTCATCTTCATACCGTTAAAGTATCATTTCTGTAGTAATGTCTTTTCTGAATAGATAATTATATAAGTATTAGTATTGATTGTAACAGTGTGTTACAATAATTGTAACAGTTAAGACCTTTTCAGTAATGTCTTTTGTCACCCTTTTGTGTTAATCTTTTTAAAAGCTTAACTTTTGTTTGTGTAATAGCTCTGACTCCTGTAGCTTGCTTTGCATCTCTGACATGCTCACTGGCCATCCACCTCACCCTTCTCTTCCAGATCCACTTCCTCATGATTCTCTCAGCAAACTGGGCCTACCTTAAGGATGCCAGTCAAATGCATGCCTACCAAGACATCAAAATGAAGGAAGAGCGGGAGCTGCAGGACATCACCTCACGCTCAAAGGAATGCCTCAATTGCTACACATAAGGATATTACCGCTCACACTCACAGTCCACATAAACACACACTTGCACTCATACTCAGACACTGTGGCTCCTTTGTCCAGGACAATGCTAAGCTAAAATAACCTACCACTTGCCCTGACACTGTGCAGTGCTAACCAGGCTCCTAACAAACTAATGCATCTGTGTTGCTTTCTGCACTAACTAACCAACAAGTGTTCTGGAGCTGCTGTTTCATGGATGCCCTTTTTTTTTTTTGAGTTGAGTTGAGTTGAATTCTGATATTCATGTGCTCTTTGATTTTCTTTAGCCCTTTTATAACCAGCTTTTGCTGGTGAAGCTTGAGACATTGCACTATTCTTATTCAATGCAACGTCCTACAGTCTTGCTGTCTTTCCTCTGAGCTGGTGATTTCAGTATTCAATGACAGAATATAAAACATTTCTTCTTTTACTCTTTCTTTCAACTCACAATGCAGATTTATATGCAACATGCAAGATCTCATAATCCAGTCTGTGTTAGTGTGTCACACTCTACTGCATTTCCTTAAGGTAGGGATAAGGAATCAGTACAATATGCACCCTACATACATGCACCACATTTTGTTGTAAAAGAGGTGGTTATACATTTATTCTCTATGTTTTTAAAAAGAAGTAACTACATCGCTATGTCAATTTTTGATAATTTCAGTGTTGATAATTAGTTTTAGACTATAATTTCCACTGTACAGGTACTTCTGTTACACATATTAACATTTTCTTGGCCTACTGTATACAGTATTAACACTACCTCAGGTCTTCACTCAGCCTATGGAACAGTTTAACTGGAACAAACACTTATTGTCCATTGTAAAACTTTTTGAAAATCCCTTTATACACACAGTATGTATGAGGATTTTTGTAATGTAGTCACACACATCAGCTCCTCTATATCATAGTATTTTCTTTTTATGAATAATGCAATAACTTGCATAGTAAAGGTTTACTGCTACCAATAATGAAACAGGATCCATGTCTTGCTCCATGTCTTTTGACATGACAGGCAAATGGAAAAAGGATCTTACTGAAGAAGAAATCCATCCGGTCCATCAAGCACTTTTAAGCTCATTGCATAATATAAAATCTTCTCAAAATGTTCTTAATTTTGAAACATGCATAACTAAGCCCCATGTCCATTGACACAATGAAACAAACAAAAAACATCTTTATTACAAATCAGTATTTTTACTGTTTATTACTGAACACACCTATTTTTTCTTTATTTTCTATGATTGCATCTTTTTGAATGCAATTGTGATGATGTTGACATAAAATCTCATGTCTTACTTTTACTCTTGTTAGTTGAGTTACAGGGATAATTCGATATTTCTTTGTTGCATGAAGACAGCTGTTTATACAGTAACACACGTGATGTACAGTCATATATACTGACATCAGTAGTAGGCATTGTTTGCCCATTTCCTTTTTTTCTAACTGAATACAAATTAATCTGTTTAATGTAGCTATTAGTTAGACATTTTAGGTTCTTTTTTCCAAAATTATGCTTTTTAAATGATAATGTTGCCTGATAGTGTTTATTTGTAACTGTCGTCGTGGGCTTCCTTGTGAATTGTTGATGCATTTAATCCAACTTTTAAATACCGATTTGTCAAAATATCAGTTGTTTATAAAATTGTGCGGCAATCTAAATGGTAAATTTAGCCAAAGTAAGAATACCATTGGGACTTTCTCCCCGTTGTTTTACACAGTATCTGTGAATCTTGTAGCACTGAATCTGCAGTGCTTTATGCAGGACTAATAGTCACAGGTGTACAGTGGCCAAGATGAAAGATGAAGGATGATGAATACATGAGGCTAATGTATATCAAATATCTTATTATGATGTATCCCCTGTTGAATGAACCAAAAAATAAAAAAGACATCCTATCAATTACCAGGAGGACAACAATCCAACATCCTGAATGCCATGACCCAACTGGCCTGTTGACTGTTTTTATAAGAATAAAAATAATAAAATATTCTTTGTTGTGTTGTATTTTGGTGTGTTCTTCTTTTGCACAACAATAAATAATCAGATCAAATCAAATGCATAATCAGAAGTTTTCAGGTACATTAACATTTATTATATAAAATATGTCAAATACATACTACACAGCAAAATGTTAAAAACAGTACAAGACTAAAGTGGCTTGCATAATTCATTATTTATGAAAGGTCTCTGGGACACGCAGTTTACCAGAAATCATCATCTTCATCCTTGTGTGAATATGCTGCAATGCTGGGAAAATGAATAGAGTTAGTCAAAGAGTCAAAACCATAAACACTTTGCAATTACTCAGCCTTAACAAAAGATAATCCCAGACACGTTAAAAACACGTTTCATATATTTGCAAGAGGTTTATATAGGTTTCAACATTTATCAAACTCAATCGTTACCTGTCTTCCTTTTCCTCAGACAAACTCTTAGCTTCTGGGCTTGTATATCCTGCCTCTTCTCTTTCACGGACCTGATAAAAATGGGTGTAACACACATGGCAGCCATATGTCAGTTAATAAAGCAAAGTTCTGCAATAGCTTCACATAAACGTGAAGGCAACTCACCTGTACATGCTGCTTCTCTCTTGCTTCCAGAACCATTTTCATATATTTCTCCAGTGGATTTTCATCTTTAGACTTCTCTCCCTCCTCTCCAACCTCTTCTTTCTGCTCCTCTCCTCTTTTCTTAATTCCAGCTTCTTCTTCCTCCTGTCCTCGTTGCTCAAGCTCTTGCTGGTTATACACAGATATGGTCAAAGTTGATTTTATAACACTGCCTTTTCTTTACAGACATTAATATGAAAAGTTCTGACAATGTAATCTTAGGAGAACCTAATACCATCTCTTGTTCCAGCCTTTGAAGTTCTTGCAGCTCCCTCTCTCTGGCTTCCTCTTGCTCTCTTTGTCTTTGTTCTTGTCTTTCTTTTCGCTCTCTTTCCCACCTCTGGTCTTCATCCTCTTCCTTAACAGATTCACCTGAGGTTTGTGGGACTTCTTTAAAACAAAATATGGACTGACATGAGTAAGGAGTCAGTTGTCATTTAGTAGTAAAGTTCCTGTTTTTCCTTTACTATAGACTGGCTGCAGTGTGACATGCAGAGTGATTCAGGGGAATGATAGTAATCGGTGGATGTAGAACTTCATCTTACGGCAGGAAGTCACTGCTCTTGTCACTAGGGGTTAACCAAGATTGTGACAGTAATGGAGGAGGACTCACCAGCCTGGTCCTGCAAGTCTTTAGGATCTTCAGGGAGGTCTTGTGGGTGGGGGGCAGCAGGGCCGTCAGGGGCCTCCTTAGAGAGAGGGACGGCAGTGTCCAGGAGAAGCTCTGGAATGTGGCTGGGTTCTGGAGGGAGACATGCACAAAGAAATCTTTTATGCTTCACCATAATGCAACAGGGCCAGAGGACCAGCACAGAATACATAATCAGTTGCCCTTCATCTTCACCATTGTGAGGGGGCCACTGAAAGGACTTCACACATACACACACTCATTAAAACGCTGCCAGTCTAAAGTACAAAGCCTCTACACCGGATATACTCCATTTGTTACTGAGATTTCACTTAAACTAATGATAATGAAATATCTTTCTTACATAAAGATCATGAGGGCAAATGCAATCATTAATTTGAAATATTATGTACTGAATGGGTGGCACACATACAGCAAGCTAAGGCTGCACCACTTTCCAGTATTTCTGCACCACTTACATCATGCATGTTTCTTGATAGAGAAACTGTCACACATCATACAACAAGACTGTAATAGTTCCTCATCTGCCAACACATTAAATCACAGTTCTGGTCTAGAGCATGTTTATGTCAGAAGCAACAACATGAGCAGTTTTTCCAGTAGTTCACACTAACATTGTATTTAAAGACTAAAGAAAATATAAACCAAGTATGTCAAGTCTGTAAAGTACACTGAAGTGATTCTTTTTTTTCCCTCAGAAAATTAAGATAACACGATTTAGCTATATTATGTTATTGTGGCATAGTTTAAGAAAAAAAATAAGATTAGTTCAGATTACCTGATAAAATCCCTGTGAGATCTTCAAGATTTATCTTCTCTGGCTGTGGGGAAGATTCTGTGCTGGAGAAGACATGCTGTATCTTTGGTGGACTGAAGAAAACAATACAAAGATGAGGCAATTAGTATTTAATCGTTGTCAACATATGTCAGTGTGTATACAAATGTCACACTGTCCTTGCCAAAGTTGTGCCAGATGGTACCTGCACTGGTCTCGAGCTGTGCTTTTGAGCTGAGGACTGTGAGGTGGACTGAGCTCAGAGGAAATGTCACCTGAGGTCACAACCTCCTCATGGAGGGCACAAGGGAGCTGTCTGTCAGGCCACAGCTCTGGGAGGACTGGAGACATTACTCCTTCTGTCAGGGGTAAAGACCTTACATTAGATAATGCTCTCATATGCTTTTCCTGCTTTCAATCAAAACAGTGTTTTATGTTCTGGAACATTAATATAATATCAACAGTGAGTGTGAAATGTGGAATGCATGAGCACTAGCAGCATAAAACTATTTGTTTATTCCTTGACAGGTAAACTGGATTGGTGCATCTAATCCCTTTATGGTGTTTTAGCAGTTTTGCATTTTATGAGTACCTTCTCCAACCTCTCCGAGCTTTTTCCTGGATGAAGAATGTGGTGTGGAGGACAGACGTCTAGATGCAGCAAAGCTTTCATCCTGAAGCGCTTCATCTTTTAAAAGTAGAGGTTCAGGCAGTGAATGGAGACTGTGGTCAGTGAAAACTGTGGACATGGGTTGGTTATGGTCTTCAGAGAATGTTACTCTTGGCTGTCCAGGTAGTGTGGTGTTTTTGGTGTCATAGGATGCTGAGAATGGGATATGGGTGGTTTGGGGAGAGGGCAGTTTGTGTGGGACCTTTGATTTGTGTGGTGACTGGATGTGTGAATGGTGAGAGACTTGTTTTCTTAGAAGAGACTCAGGGTGATGTAAGGGGTGTGCTTGCTGTGGGGAATTAGGCCTTGGCAGAAGTATGTGTGAGATGGTGGCATGCACTGCCCTCTGCTGGTAGCTCCTATAGGCTTCCTCCAGAGTATCTGCCTCCTTCTGGAGCTCCAGGATCCGAGCTTTAGCTTCAGCCACTAGCTCCATGTCCGAGTCTGGAGAAGCAACCCAAGGTGATTTGTGTCCATGCAAGGGACCTGCTTCACAAACATCATCATAACCCACCCTGGCTCTCAGCACAGTTCTGTCCACATAGATGTCAGGGGGAACCAGCTTGTCCACACTGAGCTCCAACACTGAGCGATCAACAAGAGAGGGTTTGGGGTTACGCAGCACTTCATTTTCAAGAGCTGCCATCGTTGCATAGATCCCACAAAAGCAAGGTGAAAAAGACATAGAAGGAAATGGAAACATAAGATGAAAGTTGAGTGCTATAATAAACTCTGAACACTGTAAAAGAGCAGAGTAAAAGGTTTGCTAAACTAAATTCCAACAACTAATCACAGGCATTTCGATTCTGTTACTACTGTTACTACTAGTACTGGCTTTCTTTCTTGCTTCTATGTATTGGTAAAATATTTCTCTTTAATTAGCCTTTTAATAAGATGTAATGGTGAGTGCAATACCATTAGCAAAGAGAGAAAGAAAGTTATGTTATGATTTTACCACAATTACAGACACATAATTTAATATGATTAATGAAGCTAAGGTGTGACAAATATGCATGCCCCATCACTTAGTACCTTGCTGAGTTTGGCGAAGCTGCATCTTAATGTCCTCAACATGGTTAGTCATCCACTGTGACTTCTCCTCACACTCTAACAGTTGAGCCTTGAGCTGAGCACATCGCTCCACCTGCAGCAAACACCAGTGCACAGGACATCACACACACACACACACAAACCCCAATTACAATTTACTCATTAGAAATTCTCTGTGTGATGCTCTGATGTCACTGACCTCACTCTGGAGCTGTGCCTGCAACACCTGTTTTTGGTTTTCAAACTCTTCCTCGTCGAGTTGTCGAGCACTCTGAAGCCTCCGAAGCTCCATCTGTAAGGCCACCTGCTCTCTGGAAGGTTTCCCCAAATCTAAGACGCAGGTTATCAAATTCAGAACATAATCTTCAGGAGCAAGCTATTTTCTAATGAATCGTCTCGTGATTTAAGGCATCACTCTAATTGCTTTAGGACTTGGATTTGACTGTATGGATCTAAGCATCGTGACAGCACAGGACATGTGGCTTTGCACCAGGTTACTGCGTTGTCTTACTGATGAGGACTGCCCCCCACTCCACAGCCCGTGGAGCTATGGGCTTTATGGGCTTAGATTAATTGTACATTATTATAGACGGAATCCCTGATTCCATTATAATAATAATAATTGACACTTTATTGATCCTTTTATTTCCATTTATCTTTCATTGTCAATGGGATAGGGAAATTGCAGCTTGCAAAAAGTCCTGGGAGATATTTGGGAACAGCAGCTTCTTGTCACCTGCATGGAGAAGCTGGTTCTCCTCCTGAGCCTCTTTGAGCTGTTTCTTTAACAGTTGCAGCTGCCCCTGCAGTTCTGTTTTCTCCCTTTTCAAACTGGAGTAGTCACTCATGTTCTCTAGTCTCTCTCTTAAGAGCTCTTTCTGTTGAATCAGTAGAGAAATCTGCTGCTGTGCTGTGTCCAGCTCAACCTAAGAAACAACAGAAGAGACATAAAAAAAATAAAAAATAAAGCCAGGAAGAGAATTGAATGATTAACCATTACTACATAAGCACACCAAATGACTGAAAGTTTCATTTAGAAGAACTGAAATATTGTGCCTGGTGCCCACTGGATTGGCTAAGTTAACACTGCTACACAGCTGATGTTGTCTTGTTTACCTGCAGCCGTTTAAGCTCTGAACATGCTCTACTGTACTCCTGTATTTTGGCATCAATTGCAGCAGACTCCTTTTGGATGCGAGCAGTTTCCACTGAAAAACACAACACAATGCAAATGTGTAAAATAGTAGCAAGCGGGTCATTAACAGTTTAACAGTTTAAATACTGACCTTTGTTTTTGCTCTCATTCTCAGTTAGTTTTTCTGTTCTCCTGATGAAGTCCTCTTTCAGCTCAAGCTGATACCTTATGAAGACATAAGATAAAATATTCAAAAGAACTATCAAAACTAAACATCTTAGAATTTGTGGCTAATTTTTCTGGTACATAAGCAGACAAAGTGTAAACTAATGCCGCTGCTTTGAAAGCTGTGTTTTGTTTGGTGTAGTTGATAATCAGATCTCATATATTAATATTCATATATAGATTTTGACTGTTGGCCAGTCAGTCCTACATCTGAAAATCAGCCCTTCTGCAAATTAGTTAAAGCAGTGTGATAGTAATAAAGGAAATACTAATAATAATAAATTATTTTTTATATTGATAACATTTACAGACAGCCACTTTTAATCAGCCAAAGGAAGAATTATATTCTTTATGCTTAATGTGCATTCAGTATGGATAATGTCTATAAAACAAACAATTTGAGTTTTACCAACAGTATGCAAACATTTCATTGACCTTTAAATAAATAGTGTAG
>OMLM01003349.1:81479-120215 GCA_900302695.1 Helostoma temminkii
CATTGCTCCTTCTTGTCTTTTTATTCCGCATCTTGTCACTGTGTGATAATTCTTTCTTCTTTAACATTGATGCACTCATTGATTTTTTTTGTACCAGTTTTACCAAAGATGTTTTGAAAAATTGTAGCACTCTAGTTAATGACCGTATTTAGTTTTATGATTCTAAAGGAGAGCTCTGACTTTTCAGATTCACTGTGCCCTAGGAAAAGTCATGCAGTTAAGCACAACAAATATTGTGAAATGTGTGATCTTCCATTGTTAGCAACATCAAACCCAAGAAGAGTCAAACTGGTTTTGAGGTTGTCAGGGCATATGAAACAAGCCCTTGGGCTTAGACCTGACCTGCGATTTGTACTTATTTCAGCTACACACTGAAAAAATCAATTGTGTTCAGTTGCTGTTCATACAGAGAAGTTTGTTATGTCTAGAGGGATACATGTGGAACACCCAGAATGGTCTACTAGAAATTATTGCAAGACAGCCAAACAAACAGAGACTTACTGAAGACATCTCCTCTTGGATTGAGCTGGTTATCCTCCTCGTTCTCCTCTTCCTCTTCCTCTTCCTCAGGAAATTCAGGCTGTGATCTCTCCTTAGTTTGGGTGCCAATGTAGACCTCTCCTTCGTAATCAAAAGGCTGCTGGCGGATCCTAGGAGGTGGCGTTGTGATTGGTTCTGGAATTATGTTTTTGATGTCCTCTTTATCCTCCTTACCTCCCAGAATCCAGGGACCCACTTGGGAGTCTGGAATGGCTGCAGGCAGGAAGAGGAATCAGATGAGAAATGTGGATCCACAGTCATAAGTAGGAAAGACAGTATTTTACCAGAGTTCAGATGTGCTTGTTGTCATGTATTTTGCAGCTGTTGTTCTTGGTAATGATGTTCTCTGCAGTTGCTGTACTATACTATACTATACTATGCTTGTCCACTAAAGGAGTACTATAGGAAAAGGACATGCTAAGACAATAGATACACTAGGGAGACCCTAATCCATGCAGATGAAGCATGACAGATGAAGCACATAACTAAAATGCGCAAGCATTTTATCACATAAGTTATGAATCTCAAGGCTCATGCTGAGGACTCCATGTCCCACATCAGTCTGGGCGTGCTGTGGTCATATAAAGTAACATTTCCAGCCGTTAGCAAAGGACTGAGTGAGGTGGAGGGGTTGGGATGATAGGGGATGCGGAGCAGACAGTGAACAGCAGAAGCAGAGGTTTTAACACAATCTCACCATTGAGGAAATCATCTGCACTGCCTTTGTCACCATCCCACGACCTCTGATAAAATGGTTTGACTACAAAAAATAAAGGCATCTTCATTGACACAGAAACCTCTGGCCTATGTCATTTGGCTAAGCGAGCCTTCACCTGTTATTATCTGGGCTTGGTTCAAAGAAAACAACCTGTCTTTCCACTACCATGCAATGAAATGTTTACACAGGTGTGTTTTAAATCTGTGGATCTCTCTTGCTACCATCTGTGAAGAGGAGTCTGAAAGCAGGAAACATGTTTTGGAGGAGTTGCTTGCTGATTTTTAAAGAGTCCAAATGAAATACTACAGGGCTGTAAAAGTGATCCTAATCTATCTGACTTACTCTCATCAGGGAGGCCCGAGACATGTGGTTTTGAAATCTATAATGAATGGCTTCGTTAGAGATGTTTTAGTACATATTAAGTATGTTCACAAAATAATTTATAATTTTATGTAGCCAGTCTCACCGGAGCACTCAAAGCCATTGCCTCTGAAGCCAGACTTGCACCTGCACTTGTAGGATCCTTGAGTGTTCAGACAGACAGCATGATGGCTGCACTTGTGGGCACCAGCTGCACACTCATCAGTGTCTGGAATGGGAGGAAACCTGTTTGTACCTTTAGAAAAAGAGTCAATCACAAATGGTTCCACTTAACAGACTTGTATACCTTACCTACACAGTCATATTTGCCATCAACATATTTCAGATCGTAGCCATCTTGGCACTTGCAGTAGTAGCTGCCAAAGGTGTTCACACATTGCCTGTTGTATGGACAGAGGTTCTTCCCAGTAACACATTCATCAATATCTGAAGAGAGAAAATGGAAAAATAAGGGGCTGTGATATTATACACCTGTATCTAGAGTGACACTTTGTCCCTCTTGTTCTGTTGCAGTTATAAGCTGCTCTTTTTTTCTCTGCCAACAAGGGCCCGACCTAGCTGGTATCATTTGTGTTTGATGTATATGATAGCCAGAGTGGAAACAGCACTGGTTTCAGCCTGGCTAGAGTAAATGAGAAGTAACTAATTATATTTCCAATGTGTGCAAAATAGGCTAATAGTAATGCCAGGATTAGTAACACTTTTGAACTTTATACAGTGCCAAGTGCTCATAGGAGTCATCTTAAAGCTGTAGTTGTATAATCTGATTAACAAACTTACCTTAATATTTTTAGAGACTCATATCCTTATTACTCTTATTTCCATTTACAGGTATCATATTTTCACACTTCTATTTATGATCAGCAACACTTTTGGTCCAGGGTCAATCAAGTGCAGCCTAAAAGACTGCTACTCTATGTTTAATTTGTATTTTGTTACATATTTATTATAGACATTATTAAATATAACTTAAATATAACTTCATTGCTTCTATCTGATATAAAAGCCTAACATGCAAAAGCCACATAATCTTATTTTTTTTTCTTAATATTTCCACTTTGCAAAATCTCTCAGTGCAAGCCAAGTCAGTTACTGTACACTCTGCATAGTATTCCTTATTTAGATGTGTATTGTCGTTTGTTCCATCCCATTTTTCACTTACCATCTCAATACAGTGGGATTGTCTTTCATGACACTATATGCCTAAACAGTCAATCACCATGATAATCATCTGTCACTGCTTGGATGTGGTGGCTCACCTACACAAGTCCTCTCATCTTGCCCCAGTTGCAACCCTGCAGATGGGCAGAGGCAACGAATCTCCCCCTGTACTTCCTCACAACCATACTGACAGTGGGCAAGAGAGCATGTCCTGGAATCTATGTTTATGAATACAAACAAAACAAGACAAATAAAATATCATGCATATTTTATGACACAAATGCAAACTTGGCAATCATGGGACTCTATATTTTACAGTACAGATGTCTGTGAATAGAATGAATGAACTCACTGGCACAGGATCCATCAGGCATTAACATGTATCCATTCAGACAGTAGCACTTGTAACTGCCATAAGTGTTCATGCAGCGATGCTCACAGGGACGAGGTTTTAGGCCACACTCATTCAGATCTAGACATAAGAGTCAAGTTCATTTATTGAAACACTGCAGGTTACAGCAGATTAAAAAAACATACCTAAAAGTAACAAGTAAAGCAAGTTAGCAGTTGGATATTAGATTATCCTGTACCCTGTTTAACCCGTGTTTTCCAGACTCACTTTAATGACCTCAAATACTCACCTTGATTACACGTCTTTCCTGTGTATCCTGGGAAACACTTGCATTTGTTGGGGCCAACACACTCTCCGTGCTTGCAGCCATGCTCACACTGGGCTGGTAAAACATTCAACATGAACAAAATACCATCACAAATTTCAGTGGTTTGAAAATGATGGACTGTAGTCAAACCACACATTTCTATCATACAGTCAAGGTTTTTCAATCTAAACAGCTATTTCCTACACATATTCTGGGTTAGGGAAATGGTTTCTCATGAAAAGAGTAATGATTGTTAGGACACTGTGTATCATGGCAGTAAATCTAGGTCCTTCATATATAGACTACAAGTCCATAGTGTTTAAACTAAAACCATCATTCATTGATAATAAAGCTGTCTTTGAATAGGTCTGGATTGTCCTTACCTTCACACTGGCCTTTACTGTTTTTCTTCCAGCCATAGCAACACTCTAGTCTCCTGCCATAGCGACACACACCTGGTTGGTTTCCAGTAAGAACTTGTCGGTAGTGCCTTTGTAGAAAGAAAGAGGAGTAGAAGGTAAGATCTGTAATTTACTGTCTTATCAATATTTATGACCGGCCACACACACATAACATCTTATTTCAATAGCAACAATGAAACACTGATGACAAGCTTATGTTATTAGAAATTCAAATGTTTATACATATAATAATAACACAAACACAGTCGTTTTCTTAGGTTACAATGGCTGTGTGAAAAAAAGTTAAATACACTGACTCAGGCTGCCTCAGTGATAAACAAGAGCTCCCTGTAGAGCAGCAGCCAGCTGGTAAGATGTAGACTCCAAATGGAGAAAAA
Source organism: Helostoma temminkii (assembly GCA_900302695.1). Taxonomy (NCBI): domain Eukaryota; kingdom Metazoa; phylum Chordata; class Actinopteri; order Anabantiformes; family Helostomatidae; genus Helostoma; species Helostoma temminkii. The sequence continues at coordinate 85,738 of OMLM01003349.1, forward strand.
CACACTAATCAGAAGTTTCCTGTGTTGCACATTGATGCCTCATGCACATCTTTTTTTTTACCCTCTTTGAACTTCATCTGCCATATCTACTCTTGCTGTCAGGGACTCACTGTTGCTTTACATTACAACCTCTCAAAAGAATGTTTACATTGTATGTGTGTATTTTTTTTAACCTAAATTCAATTAAGATATTAGGGTGACATTTACTGCTAAATATGTGCAAACCTGCATATAATACACTACATCTAAATCAAACTTTACAGCTAATGTGAGCCACAATTTTCTCTAACTTTTACCTTAGTCCTAAACTCAATATCCCAGATGTTTAGGTGTAGCAGAAGGAGCATCCTAAAAGCAGCCTTGGCTCCAGTGGGACTGGAGGAATGTGAGACTTGATAGAAATCAACCAGAATAGCCCACGTGAGAGAAGCTCCTAAGTATGACAGGTGCTCTTCAGTTATTAACAGTTGCTATGCCACATTTAGCTGAACCTCTGTCATAGTTCCTGTAGACCTCTGTTAGCAGTGGCAGTGTATACATGCCACCAAAATAACTGCAAATATTAAATTCTGTACAAAAACAGCTGAGTCATGTTACTTATTAGGCTCCATTTAAATAATACCATGTGGAGCAAATAGCAGTTAAAGTCATACCACTTCTTTTTTGCTACATGGGATTGTATATTAGCCAGTAGGTAACATTGTGGGTTTGTTATATGTGATAGTAACGTTATTGTACACTGAGATCTGTCTGACATTATAGTGGAAAATCTTTTAGATTTTAACCTGCTTCACATTCATGCATCAACATCAAAGCCTCTGTTGCTCAGCTTCAGTGGCTTACCTGTGAGCTTCTGCACTACCAGAGGAGATATAGATCAGGAGAAAAAGAGCACAGACGAAGGTTAATGGCTGCATGTCTCTAACCGTCAGCAGCCTGAGTAGCTTTGTTTCCCACGGGGCTGACTGTGATTGCTATGAGTTCCAACTATTCCTCCTGGGGGCTTGAACTCATTCGAATGCTTGGAGTATTCATGTACTTCCAGAGCGAAAAGTCAAAGTTTCCTCTAGGGTAAAAAAAGAAACTCTCTATCTCTCTTTCTTCAATGCAGCAGCGATACTCTGTGTCCCATAATTTGCTTTCTCTTCTTCCTCTCTGAAATTCCAGCGGTGGATGGCACTCTGTGAATTGATACTGCACTGTGAGCGATAGGTTGTGACTTTTGGAGGTAGGAGTGTGTTTGTAGGGGGGGTGGGGACTATGTTTAGGGGTGCTCTTCTCTTTACTGAAACCCAATACTAGAACTTGTGGATCACCACACAAAATCACTCTATTAAATTCGGGCTAAACTAATGATTTAGTTTTATTTCATTTTTAAAAATAACATAAGCTTTGAATGCGTCTTTGCGCCTGTGCTGTATATTCTTTGGATAATTAGCTGTCAGCTAATTATAAAACTTATACGTGTGTAGGCCTGTCATTAACAGCTGCAGCTCTTTGATGTCTTAACTCACAGGTAACATACAAAGCTTTGCCCTCTCACACATGCTAATTCCAAGTTTAGCCATAAAATGTTTAATGAGTTTCCATGCTTTTCAAGTCAGCTCCACCATCTGGTCTTGCTCCTCTTAGAGCAAATGGACGGGTGATGTTTTTTTCCTGGAACTTTGGGATTTAGTTTGTTGTTAAATTACAGGTCATTTTTGCAGTTTTCAAAGTGCCACGTTATCAAATAACCTTAACATGATGATTTGAAAAACTGCAATGGAAATAGCATCAGTGTACACTGACAATACAATTCTGCGATTATTTTAACAGATGCACTATGCATGTCAGGAAGCAGAAGTTTTCAGGTTGCTAAATGTTCATTATCATCTCTTCTTATACAACATAAGGTCAAAACTAACTCTGTCCAGATGCACATTGTTGAACCCATTTACTAAAACAATACGCGTTTGAGTTTGGTGTGACTCTGTTTTTGTTATGCTCTAGAACAAATCAACATGCAGACATTCCTAAATGTTAATCCAGGAGAACACTTGGAAGGCAGATGAGGTTAGGCTGCTGGGAAGCAGGTAGTCGTTCCCACAAGTATGCACATTTGAGCAGAGGTGCTGGCAGAAAGCATATAATATCAGTTATTCTGGGAGATAATATTTGTACTAGTCTCGTGAACAGTTGTCATGCTTAGTGCATAGTTGATAATAAATTAACTTCAGTTAATAGTGTCCCGACCGAGAATTTTCGGCCTCCACAACTACAGTTAACCACATTTCAGGAGTTTATTTCTCAGTAAGTCATGACAGTGTAGTAGTAGTAGCAGTACTCTATAGCCTGTGTTATTGCACTAGGGCAGTAATTATATGAAGTAGTGCATGAAATTATGTGTAGTGACAATTTTCCACCATCATGTGTGGAATACACTCACTGGGCACTTTATTAGGTACACATGTACAATCTAACGTAGCTATCCATATCATCCATGGCAATCATAGGGAGAGTTCTGTGCTACAGATAACACACACACACACATATGTATCCTACGTGTCACATTTCTAGTCTGCAACCTGATTCTGCATCTTGACATCGTGTGTGGGTTGTTCATTCTATACATTGGAGCTGTGTGCTTGGTGCTGCTAAAGCGGTTGCCTGGGTGCAGTACTGGGTAAATGTCTGGTGCTGGGCCTCATCCGCACATTATACACTCCCACATGGCCCATATGAAGCAATTATTGTCACAACAGCACCCTCGTCTGTCCAGGAAGTCCTGGCATTCAGATCATAGCTCAAACTTTCGTCAGGCAGGATATTTATGTATTAGCAAGTATTGCATTTCATATATTCTCAGGTTATGCATGTAAATATATTTTAAATTACTTAAAATAAGGATTGCTTAATTTGTAGTAGTTATACAGTGATAGTATGAGTTCTAAGAAGGCCTGGTCTATTTAGCTTTATTTTAGTGCCTACCCTAACATGACTTTGAAGTATATATGTCTCCTCATTTATTTATTTTTTTTAAAACATTCTAAACATATTGTATAATCTGCTCTGGGCAAACAAAATGTCCCCCAAGCCACCAAAAGATTTCTGTTTTTTTCTTGAATAAAGATGTCTTCCAGGAGGGGGGGACATTGTTCAGCACTTACCAACAATAAAGAGCCAAGGGGTAGACAAATACTTTGCCAGGCACTTAAATGTATTCAGCAGTTCTCTCAAACAAAAATAATGTTTCTCTATGACTATATGTCACTTCAATGTTTTTCATAGTATGGCTTATAATTATTGGTTTAATGTGCTAACATATATCTGTTCAGAAATCTCAGCAGTTCATGAGAGTAGTTTTAGTAGCAGTGGTAATTAATTTTGGGCTTTGTCATTTTTCTATCACCAGAGGTCACTGTCTGGTGGCATATAGTTTTCACTGAATAAGGTTGCGTCATATTCTTAGTGATGTTGGGGAATATAAAAAATAAAGATGTGATGGTTCAGTTCAATCAGAAAGTGAATATTTAGATGCAGACTTACATAACATAAGAACATAACATGTTCCTTTTTGGTATCCTGTCTTTGTTTCTTGTCTTCTCAAAACCGGCAACAAAAAAGACAAGTGATACAGCACTTTGTTTGCATTGATGACCTTTGGGAAGTGTGCCTGCTCACTTCCTAGAATTCACTTAGACCAGTACTCCCACCTTGCTTTAATCAGGTCCAAGCTTGCAGACATGAGTATAATAATAAAGTTATAATGTTATAATGTAGCTAATACTGGGCACGACAGACCCCAAGTAGGATGTATGTTGTAAGATAATTGGTTGCCTCTATGTGGGTACTCGGATTCATCCACTCACCAAGACCCATGGCAGATTGAGCAAGGATTTTACTATAAAAGGAGTGACAAGACTGTTGAGGAGTTATTTTGAAAGTGATGCGTGTACACAACCACATCCTGCACTGAGTGGGAGATGACATGTGCAAAGAATACGCTGCAAGAATACTGACTGCTTTAAAATGGGCCAAAGCTAATCAAAAATACTGTGGTACTATTTGAGGTAAAGTTTGTAAATTTATTTGAACACTACTGACTACATTTGACCAAAGTCTACAACAGGGTATTGGTGTGGTGTGCAACAATTATTGTTACACTTTCTCTTAAATATGCTTAATTAATTCCATTATCTGGCAAGTAAAATAATATGTTACATTGTATTGTGTTTATTTTAAAAATGTATGTGTATCTGTATTCTCAGTCATCCAGGTCAGCATTATTCAGAAAACCCTGTACCTGATCAATGATGCACTATACTTGAAAGCTTGCAGTGAGGAAGCTGTGACTTCCCCTGAAATAATCTGAGCTTGAGAAATATTTTAATTGGGTGTATACAATTCAAACGGCATCCTATAATTTACCACCAGAAGCTGTTATATGTCCAAATGCTCCTTCTGTAACATCTGCTGCCTACAGATTGCACAGTGACAGGCTGCTGCTAAATGGGACTGAGCCCTGTACAACCAGAGAGACACACTTTGGGAGATTCAGATTGTGCACATGATCATACAGACACTTTTGCTCCTCGACATGACAGATGTGACAGCAATGCAGACTTTGGCTACAGATGGACATCTCTTGTTCTCCTTTCATTAATATTACAGCATTGGGTAGAGTTGCCATGCTGTGAGAGAGGCCTAATGGGGAAGCACCAGACATCTCAAGGGGGTTGATGTGTGGCTCACCATTACTTATTAATTGGCGTGCCTGGTCAGAAATATTATAATGGCCTATTAAATCTGTTTTAGTCTGAAACAAGGATTTTGTACTGGTCATCTGACTGCAGAGCTGATAATGGTACACAGACATTACACTGATCTACATATGCTTTTCTATAGTTGTGTCTGTGTATTCCTGTATAAAGAGGCCTAGAGAAGCTTTATCTGCTATATTAATACTGTCAAATTGGGTTCATCTAGGTGAGGAATTGTCGCGTTTATTTGTGAATCAATGTTCTTTGTGCATCCTGAGAAGATGCCACACACCAGTAAACATCATCATACTACACACAGCACATATATCTAAAGATATACGTTGTTTGGCTTCCATTTTTTTCCTTTTGTTCAAACACTAGTCCTGGGATGAAACATACTCCTTCATGCATATGTAATATAGTAATGCATATTTTCCATGCTGCTGTTATCAATACTACAATTAAAGGAGCATGATTTTGCATTGTTCTTTGATGTCTGCAGCAGTTCAATTTGCCACTTAACCTTTCAAAGTTACGAGAACTAAAGGCCAGTTTTTAAAGCTGCCCCCGGTTCTCCTTAAGTCAGAAAGTTCAAGCTGGGTATAATTACTCAACTATGTACCCTAAGAAAAGAACCCACCTCACATCAGTGCAGTGGTCATGTAAACTGCATGCCTAACAGGATAAGACATGCTGCAGTATCACTTTTACCTCCTACAATGTCTGTGCACAAGAGCTTCAATGTCCGTATAGTATTGAAGGAATTATTGGCTCCTGAAAATATATTTTAAAATGACTGCACTGTTATTACAGATTATCGGCAAAAGTCTGTTGAAATGAAAACAACCAGATTTAATTTCCTGTTTATAGTTAGAAAGAGCTTTGTAACTATTGCTGCTGGGATACACAAAAGACAAGTATAAAGGTATATAAACTTTATACATTTATCCATTTGAGGTTGTATTTTATTATTAAACTATTTTTTATTATATTTGAGATATGATTGTGTGTATTTAGTTTGTTGTGTGTTTCTATACAGTGTTGTGTGCAGGTATTATTCATTGCATAACAACTGTGTAACTTAACATGCTATTTGTGCTTGATTCATTTTGTGTGGTGTTCAAGATCTGGGTAGACAGGAATGTGGCTTGTGTTTAACACCTACAGGTTCCTCTGTAGCAGTGCATAGCATGAAATAGAAACAACATGTGACAAAACAAGCCAGAAATGTCACAAATAGAAGAAGTCGGAAGTTACAGTTCAAAAACTTTTGCCCAGACTTTGTCACAACAGCTTCCACAGGCCACTTTGAACTGTACACGCACGCACACACACACACACACACACACACATTGTGAGTACACATAGCTAAAACTGTTGCAGTCTAAAACAACAGTGCTGCTGAAGCCTATTGTTATGAAGATGGGAAGTTTTTGTTGAAAATGAAAAGTCCCTGAAATTACCATATTTAACATTATGATAGAGTATAATTGCAGCACTGTTTCATTCTGTCACATTCATCTTAACTAGGTGTACCTGCAAGTAATAAACTTCTAACTGAAAGTGCTTGTCCACATGAGATAATGAGAGATTGAACCACTGACTACTGCAAACATGGTTGCGGGACATACATGTATTAGATGTAATAGTAATGTGTGTGCTTTTGTGGCTTTATCACTGATTTAAACATTGCTGTACACCTTTACAAAGGAACAATTCAAAAATTATATAAACTGTACAGACAGTTATATATTTTGAATCTGGCCAGTTTGTTTTAATTTTGTGTATTGTAGTGTGTGGGTTCAGTGTAGTTTACAGGGACATAAAATAATTTAAAAAAAACTTTATATATTTAGCTTTATATATTTCTACAGTATTTGACACACAACTATGTATATGTCACATAAAATACGACTTATCATCAGTTCTTAAAATATACAACCAGAATTTTCTCAGCTCACAAGTGTGATGTTTGCAGCTTTTGGAGTGATTTACTGTCACATGAATGATGTACAGAGAGCACTTCCTCACATAATGTTCCCTATCACTGCCAAATATTTCTGATGATTATATGAAAAGCAGTAATAAGATTTGGCACACACTATAAAATCTTGACTTTGTAAAACAGATAGGGGTAAAACTTGCATATAAGCATATTTTTTCATTATGTAATATTTTTATCTATTATTATTAGTTAGTTCAACAAGCCAACAATGCAGTTTCATTTATTATTATTATTATTTATGTATAAAATGAAGAACATGTTTCTCTTGTGCTTACAAACTAGCAAAATGTTTGTATACAGTATATACCCTTTAAATCAACAGACGCAGAGTTTGTAGAGTTTTGTTTCTGCAGATCTTTAACCACATCCTGTTACACACCTTTGAGACTTCTGTGTCACTACAAATTCACAAACAAGCTCCTGTAGGACAAATACTACACAGTGTCATGTGAAGGGATATAGTGCATTGAAGGGAAATAATAATAAATAGCTTTTTTGGAATGCTAAGTACTGCTGTAGGACCAGGACACATAATTGATACAAGTTCTTTGGCAAAAAAATGGCACATTGTAGGTGCTCAAAAAGTTTTCTTATTACTTCAGAGAAATGCTAATCCTCTGCAGACAACAGCTCTGCAAAACATCAGAGAAACATCTCTCTCTGCAAGTGGGAGAAGAGCTGTTGTGCCTATTAACAGCAATCACAAAAATCATTTATCAATGCCCTGTCCTACTATAACATTGCCATAACATGTAAGTATTGAAACAAAACCGAACAGTTGTTTTATTGTGTGTCACTTTCTAAATGGTCTAAGTGTTTCCTCTGTTTCAGGAAGGTGCTGATTGGTGGACTGGTCAGTGCTACAAACTGAACTTTAGTCTGAACTCTGAACAGATAGAGGTACTGTTCTCTCAAAGTGAAACTACTTTGTTTCATATGTGCAAACAAACTAAACTTTTCATTGCCATTGTTAAACAATTTTAAAGCTCATGGTGGCCTAAGAACTATGTCCCTGTAGAGCATGTTCTTTTTTGTGTCACTCTATACAATGTATCTCACTCTCAAGTGGAAGGACCTCACACTGCGATTTCTCTTCAATAAATGTTTGTATATGAAACTTAAAAAATGTTTGATGTTAAAAATGTTAAAAAATATTTCACTCAGCTCAGGAATCTATATTTAAATGTCTCTCTGAACTCTCTCAACACATTGTCATCTCAGTTCATGTTTTTTTCATCTCACTTCCTGTCTCTGTCATACACAATCACTGTTAACGTGCCACCTTAAACCTCCTATGAGTTCTCAGTACTCTGCAGGTGTGGCACTGTAGCATGCAACAATTTGGATTCTTCCCTAATATTCATTTAAACTATCATTACACTCATAACACCAGTGCTAAATGGATGCATTTGGGTTGCCAGACTCACAGCTGGTAAGCTACTGCACACACCAGGGTGATTGTCTTGCAGATGTAGGCTTGCACGCCCATGCCATTTTGAATCAAACAACACAGCATTTCTGTTAGTGCATTCTGGAAGATCTAGTCCAACAGGCCAACAATGCAGTTTCATTTAGGTTAAGTAACCCTACCAGCATCTTTTCTTACTTCCTAGTTGCAGTAAATTGCTGAGCTCTATATCCTGTATTTCTGTGATGTTTTCATAATATTCTTTCTTCATACAGCATTGTTCTGATGTATGAAATTAGTGTGTTGATAATTTAACTGTATGGCTGCCACTCAATTGTGTAAATGTGTAGGACTGACAAGCAAGGTGCATTGTTTACTAAATAAGAGTTTGCTTTTCATCATTCTAACTAAAGGATAGCAATCTTTAGAGAATAAGGATGAGGTTTTGCAACTCTCCCTGTGTATTTACTGTGCATAAATTACTTGACACACAGATAGACATCTCTAGCTAAGTGGTCAGTCTGATAGCCAGCTCTACTGCCACAAATCTCAAATATAGCTCAAGGCACATTTCTGGGGGTTTCTTTGTCACACATAGCCACTACCGTGGTGTTACTGGTTTGCTCAGATCACACCCTCAGCTTTTGTGTCCACCTAACACACAATAGCAGCAAAGCTTTTTCCCACTATGGTATGATAATGAAGACAAAGATGAATTGTCTTTTCCTTGGAGCATTCTGAATTAAGAGCCTAAAGACACTGAACCACCCTATACAGATGAATAGGTGTTTTTGTCCCAGCATCAGGCCTATGGTTAATAGTGAAATTATAGTAAACATCTCTCATATATCAGATATGTAGCATCTTCAAAAAGCAACACAATTAGTCCATGTACACTATGTTTGTGTTTATTGTACTCCAAAATAGTATGATTAATATTGATACATTAGGTAGAGAATAATGAATGAATATTTGTGATTATTCTACGCTAGTGATAAAACAGATATCCTAAATAAACTATTTAGCTTATACATTTTGTCACACTTTAAGGAAACTGAACAATCTTCCAAAAGCAAAATACAGAATTAGTCAATAGAATATGTCAAGAATAGTGACTTGTTTAATAAGTCCCAGTTTACAGAATGTATAGCAGTGTACTGTCAACTATAATCACTTACAGTAAACAACCTGCCCCTGCAAACATGGTCCTGGCTGACAATAAAGTATAAAGTGCTCCGATTTTTTATGGTAAATATTGCTCAGGACATCTGTGTTCTTCTGCATAACAAGCGCCACTCCTGCCCAAAAAATGCAAGGCTTTGCCAAAATAAAAGAAACATGCTTGGACAGGTAGTGAATGTAAACATGTCTCAAACCGTGTTGAACTGCACAGTGTGAACCAAGACAGCATAAATAGTTTTCCCTCCATTGTTATTTCACCTTGCAGCAATTCTCAACAGGTCTAGCCTACAAATATTTATTTGAATGTTTTCCCACACACCTACTTATAACACTGGGAGTGTGACTTTTGTAGGAACATTCATCTAAAGATGTTTTGCACAAACACAAATTATCATATCAGAAGGAGATGCAGATACAAACACAAGGAAAGGAGCAGAGCAGAGGTAACTCTCTGCTAGCAGCTGTAAGATCCTGTCACTTCCTCCTGAATGTAAAAATAATAACCCATGGGAACAAGCTCTGTTTTTACCCTGGTAGCATGTCCTGTTAAAAAAAAGACAATGGGAGTGTATGGCAGTACATTAAATCACTTATTGTGACTAACTTACTGTTAAATTAGTTATATGTAGTATTTATATACTTATACACATCACTATGCTATGTGCTGCTCTGCCTTAGAGGCATATATACAGTTAGTTTTTATGATTTAGCTTTTAGACTGCATAGACTTTTAGCTTTATTTTAAGAGGTTATATAAAAAAAATGGCATTAACCACTTAGGAATTAGGGAATGGCAGCCAATCAAAGTACCTCCATTCTCAGGTGCTCAATAGTCTTTCAGCAAAGTGATATAATTGTAATAATTTCTAGTATTTTACTTTTTAAGATTGTCCCAATCTGTCACCACACCTAAAGTTTTTGCTATCTCTCCTGTAAATAAATGTTTTTCAGCCTGATGAAGGCCTCATTCACTTACATTGAGATCTCATTGGATTTCATATTGGTAGCTCCAGTCTAACAGCTGCCAAATGCCAAGTCAGTACATGATATCAACACCACACCCTTTATCTGCTTCGTTTGTCCTGAAGTAATGGGGGAATGGATCACACCTGATCATTTAACTCGAGCCCCTGAAGATTTAGGTATTCTGTTTATAATGGCTGTCATTCCTAATTAGAAAATGACATATTTTTGTGAAACCTCTTAAAGTAAAGCTGAAAGTCTACACTTCGATTGGCATCTTGACTGTTTTTTATTTCAAATCCACCGTGGTAGCGTATAAAGGCAAAATTATAAAAACTCTACCACTGTCCAAATACTTCCAGACCTAACTGTAAATATGCTTATAGGCAGAACAACACATAGCATAGTGATGTGTATAAATATTATTTTAATGCATAAAATCTACATACAACACTATCAACATCTACAACATCTACACTACAAAAAACAGTCATTCCGTTTAGACTGCAGAGATAATATCAGCCTGTCCCAACTCGTCTTAAAAAATAACAACAGATTTTAATTTCACATTATGTACGTATGTAGACAAAGGGAGTGTCAAATGGATCATTACCAGACTAGTCATAAGGATGGTAGATGATTTAGAGTAGGAGTCGTCATCACAGATGTTTGTAAGTGTATACATTGTGTGACCTTTTAGTGCTTCTTAAAAGGCAAATGAGAGAAAAAAAACTAACTTGTCCCCTTTCCCATACTAAAAATGGCATTAGATTAAATGCAGCCTCATGAGAAAGAGGATGAATGTGACATTGTGCCAATCCCTCAGCAGAGCCTGTTATTGTTGTTTCAGCACAGCTGTTATGGTCCACAGGCTCAATGCACTTATGCAATCCCCCCCCGCCTTTTTTTTTTTTACTCATCTAAAGTGTACTCTTGTCAGTACTGTGGTTCATACGTTAGTTTAGGTCAGAATGTACAGATCGCAATCCTGAATGGGTGAAATTATTTATCGGAATATTATCTATTTTGACATGTAATAGCCTTTTCATCTCTACCTTGTCTTTCATTATGCTTGAACCTGGGTACTCAAATCTGTCTCCACCCAGATGCTTCTGTCCATTGTGTAATGCAGCTTCACTGTTCATCTGATTAATCTCACACCCTAGGGGTGCCTCTCAGGGGTAGGGACTGGCCAGATACAAATGAAATAAAGCAGCCATGGGTCCTTGAAGAAAACCTTTAGAGTGCAAGACTGGGACAACAGTTCACCTTTCAGCAACATGCATCTAATATCCTTGAAGGGCACAGCCAAAGCTGAGATAAAGCCTGTACAATATCTGAGGATAGATTCTATCCAACGTGGAGAAGCATTTCCTCCATTTTGAGAAATTAAAGATTGCTTCTTTGCAATTTCACAGTAGGAACTCATAAGGGAGGCGGGAGTGGCCGAGTTGTGCTCCAGTTCAGGTTTATCAGGACATGGGCCTGGTGCAGCTACAAGGAAGCCGCTTTGAGTTCACTATACTGTAGTGGGTTAGGGTTAGTAACTGGGCACAGTTTTCAAAATCCATTTCGTTCAACACTTAAACTCTGAAGTGCTCAAGAATACAGCAATTAATGAAGAGTCATTCCCAGGGATCACCAGTTATAGTGTGCAGCAGAATCTTGCATGTAAAAAACACACGACACATTTAGTCTATTTACATTTTTTATTTTGCATATTTAACAAACTTGTCCATTCCCAATGTTATACCAAAAAAGAAATCTTGCTTTGTGAGTATTCACAGGTGGCTAGCATAGCAAATCTGTTGGTCCCCTTCAGCTGTTTCATGAAATGATTGCCCTTCAAAGCAACAGATGACAGGAGCCCACTCACATTTAGCCACTTCCTTGCTGTACAGAGGGACATTTAGGCAAGTGCATATTGTGGTGGTTGCACAGCCGCCGTTTTGTCAATGAGTTGGTATACATGTTGGTAAAGGCTGAAAAAGGCGAGGCTTGTGGAATGCACAGTTCACAGGGGGACCGGTCTTCACGATGATGCCTTCTCCTGCTCAATGGCTGCAAAAGAGGAAGAACATTTGCATCATGACTTTCACAGTTTGGCCACAGCAACAGTACATTTTGTCTCAAATTCACTGATTACACCACATACTTTCTTTGGTTGGCAATGTGTTTTTCTCTTGAGTCTCCGTCTTCTTCAGCTTGTTCTTGTCAAAGGTTGTGACTTCAGTGATGTCGGGTTTGTCTGCCATGTTTGCAATAGGGCTAAATAGACAAATCAAAAAACTTCATTGTTAGTATTGACTTCAGATGACGCACACCAGAGAAATGGTCGAATTAAAATGAATTTCCCCCTAAAAATGTAAACTAGGGATGAGAACGACGACATTTAAGCAGAAACAGGCCCCATGACTCTACCAACGCCTGACATGACAGTTTGGTCCGAGAGTGCGCAGCTGAGGACCACCGCCCTTTTACTCAACCTAGATGAGCAGACTGGCGTCAATTGAAGTCTACTCCTCTCTGAACAATAAACACGGGGCTCAAGGCGGAGCACATGCTCTGAATATTAAACCTGCTGAGATTAGGTTAGGTTGCGGAGCATGCGTTGTCTGTGCGGCTTCATAGGTCTGATAAAGCAACAACGTAACGTCGCCTCTTTCAGCAACAGACAGTTTTCTGTAAACTATACTGTCACATTTTCTCTTGGCTTCCAGTGTCTCTAGTAGGTGCAATCACTTTACAGCGTCCGCAGCTGACATTGCTTAATGCACGACAATAAAAAGAAACGCAATAACCTCAGAAAATAATAATCCGCAACCAAACATTTCAACTGAGGCCAAACTACAACAAGGCTTCATTTTCACCTGCACACGATCTGATTAACATGAACGCAAACTCACCGGAGTTCCAGTCAGCGAGACAACACAGCTGCACCTCTAGTTGACGCAGGAGCGGAATGACACCGACCCCTGCATCACCACACATTAAATACTGCGCAGCATGCAAATATCATCTGACGTCACGGCTCTCTGTGTCTAACGCCAGCTTTTGTTCATACATGTTTCTGCATTAGAGTAAAAGCAGCGATAAAATCACACCCCGGGTTCATCGCATCCATATCATGTAGGTCTGTACATTTATGTATTCATCATCATTATATATATATATATTTATTGCGTTCAGTCATAAGCCAGCAGCTGTTTCATATTAGCAGAGTGAAATTAGTTTAATACATTTTTCATGGCCCTACAGAACACTTATTCATCATAACGCCACCTCCGTGTTTGCAACAAAGCGAACTAAATCTATGCTACAATGTGATTTACGAGCGGGACAATGAGGTTAATTTAACCCAGATGTCTTAGAACAACTGCGTCGGTGATGACACCATGTGGACAGGCGAGGACTACACAGTAGGCTCGGAAGAGGGGGTATTAAGACAAACATTGTGGGTTAGAAATGTACTGTGTTGTTGTGGAGATGGGTACAGTTGTGGTTATTTTCTAATTTTGTGTTTTTACTGAAATCATTTTGTGCAGACTGCAGACTGGTAGCAAACGCTTACCACGAAGAAGGATGCCATGGATTCAGCTGCTATATACGCTGCAGTTCTCTTATCTGTTGACTATGTGACTTTTTAGGTTAGATGAAGAGCAGAAAACATCAGAAGACATTTACATTTGCAAAATGTAAGTGCAGATCTAAAGTGATTTATTTATATGAATTAAGAAACGTCGATGGAACAGTGTCAGCAAACAACATCAAACCATGTTTTGTTTTTCTTTGATTAAGTTCCAGGCGAGGTGATAAAAGTTGTGGAGGACCAGTTCAGTAAAAAACAATAGTGTGAAAACAAGCAGATATAATTATCCACAGAGTAAATCAAAAACTGAGAAGTTATAACTCTGTAAATGTAGAATTCACAGCACAGCTGCTGTATTGGATTGCATTAGATTTTACAGGTGACCATAATATTATGCTCAGTCAGTGTATAATTGTCCACAGAGTAAATCATTCACAAACAGTCATCACTGATCTTTATCCTGCTTCACCTGCTGGTGAAGTACTTTGAATATGTCTTATTGTACATCACTTGATTATCTACTCTCACAACATTCCTCAAATTTTGCCAAAACCAGGGTTCTGCTGCCGCCGTTCTCGGCCACTCCACAACACTCTTCCCACACAGCCTTCTCCTCAGGCGCAGGAAGTGAGAGTGTTGTAGGACAGGCTCCAACATTAGCAACACAATCACATCCACATTTTCATCCAGCAGTCTTTGGTGGGCAAGATACATTGCCAGCTTGAAAACTCCAGTCTTAACGTATGCCTGTGTTAGGACAAACAGAGTCTTGCGACTGCATTGAATGCTCTGAGTGAGGTTGTCTATCAGCGGGACCCCTGGGGACCAATCTCTTTCCTCCAAACACAGAGGAAGATGCTTCTCACCTTCCTCTTCCAGTTTCACTCGCAGATTTCTCATCACCCATTCAGAGACATGTGGATCCCTGGTGTCATAAGTCACAAACACATCATATATGCTGTCCGGAGAGGTCAAGGATTTGTATCCCTTCAGTTTAGCTTTCAGATAGTGTATAACATAGGATGCATCCCAATAAAATAAGTGAGCAACTGTTGCTACAAACATAAAAGTAATAATGAACGATGTTGTGAGAATGTAAATCTTGAATGCCATGTCGTCATTTACACATTGTTGAATGTCAAAGTATATCAGCAGTTGACCCTTATGATTTGCTGGTGTGGCACACGTCACATCAGGAATCAGTCTTGGGATCTTTACACCACTGTTATTAATCCACAGAATGAAATCTAATGAATCACAGGTACATTCAAATGGATTTTTCTGCAAGAACAATGTCTGATTGTGATAGTCAGGTCCTGATTGGAAGGTAGATTGATTGAGGATTATCAGTTTATTGTTGCTAAGATTAAGAGTCGTAAGGCTTTTGGGGCCATTTTTAAATCTATAGTCCAGGCAGAAAATGTGGTTATGACTCAGGTCTAAAAAAGTCAAAGTATGAGTAATGTTTGAATTTATTCCTGTCACATTATTTAACTTATTAAAACTCAGGTCCAAAATTTGAAGTTGATGGAAACCTTTTAGCTGATCCCATTTGAAATCAGTAAGTAAGTTATTGCTTATGCTTAGTGAGGTGAGATTATGTGGCAAATATTTATAGACGTTGTCTGGAATCTTTGCAATGCTGTTTTGTGATATATCTAAAATTGTCAAGTTAGTCAGATTAGTAAAAAGCATGTTGTATGAACCATCCCTTTCTTTCCAAAGATTTCCAAGGTTGTTATTTGTAAACTGAAGTTCTGCTAATGATTGGCTATACATCTGTTTTGTTGATAATGCAGAAATGAAATTAAAACTCATATTTAGTACTCTCAGATTTGGTAGATTCCTTAAAAAATTTAAATTATTTGTTACCCCATATGCTTCAAAGTAGTGTGAATTGTAGCTGATGTCTAGTACTTGTAGATTCTTTAGTTCTCTGAAGGCATTGTCATAGGCCAGATCAATCTTATTGTGAGACAGATCCAGATATGTCAGATTAGGCAGCATAGAGAACTCTGTGCCATTAAGCGCTGCTGAAAATCCATTTCCTGAGAGGTTGAGACATGCAATATTTCCTTCATAGCCTTTAAATTGCTCTGGAGAAATGAAGAACAGATTATTGGAGTTGAGGGTCAGCACTCTTCCAGAGTCAAAGCACTCTTTCTTGATAAGGCTATGAGATATTTCATAAGCAAAGTCTTTTGGATGAGGTTTCAATAGTGGTGAAATAGAAATGTCTGACCTCTGACTGTAGCCATCACTTGGGTCTGGGAGACTTTTACCTGGAATGGGATACAGCCTGTTTTCTCCAAGGTATATCATTTTCAGGTGGGGTAAGTTGCTAAATATTTTAGCATCAGAGTGAATAATGAAGTTTGTCCCCAAGTTCAATGCAGTCAGATTTTTGAGTTTGTACAGAGGTCTCAGTGTATCAGGTCCAATTTTCTGGAAGACCAGTGCCTGCAAATGCAAAGTCCTCAGAGACACAAGGTTTGAAAACTCGTGTGACAGATTAACTGTTGCAGGGTATATCTTCATTGCATAGTTGAAAGATAGATCAAGTTTCTCCAGCTTAGGAAGGTATCTTAGAAATGTTGCTTCCTCAGTAATTGCTTTAAGTAAGAAGTTAAATGACAGGTAGAGTTCTTTAAGCTTTGTCAGGTTCTGAAACCACAAAGGATTGAGGTTTTCCATTGAGTTTCCTCCCAGGTGCAGTGTTTGAAGCTCTCTTAAATCCTGAAATGCATTAGGGTGGATGTGAAGATAATTGTTTGGACAAGGTACACAGGGATATGGTGCATTTTGACATCTTGGACAGTTCCCTTGTATCTTCAGGATTTTTAATTGATGTAGCCCAAGGAAGTCAACTTCAGATATGTTCTGTATTTTGTTCTCACCCAGCTTTAAATGAGTTAATGATTGAGGTAATCTTTTGGGAACGTGAGTTAAGTTGTTAAAGGACAAGTCCAGATCCCGCAAGTTGTTGATAAGGGCAAAACTGCCTTCTGTAATAGTAACAGATTTATTACACGGATTCCAAGTGTAGCAGTTTTTGGATAGCCACAACTCTGTCACATTTGCTAAGCCAGCAAGGCTTCTGTTATCCAGCAACACAATGTGGTTATTGTTTAATTCAAGGACCCTCACACTGGGAGGAATATTCCTGGGGATTTCTTTCAGGTGATTTCCTGAAAGTTTTAGATGATTTAGTTTTGTCAGATTTTGAAACGCATTTGCATCAATGTTCAGTGCGTTGTTCTTGTTTGCCCTGCTGAGATCAAGTGTAGTGAGATTTAGTAGATTAGAAAATGAATGAACTGAAATATTCTGAATGAAGTTTTCTGATAAGTTGAGGTGAGTTGTAATACTTAATATCCCTCGGGGAACTCTAGACAGATGACGTCCTTTACAGTCAACAATGACAGTAGAGTTGTGGATTGTGACATCACAAGGGAACATGGCGTCATAAGTCCATGCAGGTTTACATGCAGCAGGCTGGATCTGATAATGGCAGTACAGGCAGAAGAGCAGCAAGTGAATGCAACATTTGATGGTCTGTAAATAAAAAATAACAATTGTCAAATGAAGAAATACGCAAACATGCTGAATAATATTAAAGTGATGGGTGACAAAATCCACAGTTCTCCATCTGTGCATAAATGTATTAATGTTTATCTGAAGACAAAGTAAGGCTTCAACCTTATAAATTGGTCACATTTAGTGGATATCTCCAGTTTTAGCACAGTTCAGTCAACAATCAAATATCAAAGATGGAATGTCACACTAACAATTATATGACTTCATTCATCCTCTTATTAAACACCATACCTGCTCTTGAGTTAATCATATCAACTTTATATCTTTCAAGGTTACAGTCTAAACAGTACTGATGATCACATCAACAAATCAGTTTCTGTGTTCTTCACGCCTCACTGTTTTGTTGAATGACTTGTAAATCTATTATTTAAGGAATGGAAATTGCTTTTCAGAATGGTACCACCAGCTGTGTCCAGCAGATGGCAGTAGTTTGTAAGTGACAGTAATAACGATTGCTTGCATAAAGTATTACTTTCTACTTACCTTAGCCATATAATATTTTGCTTTTGCTCAACAATAGCGATTGTGACCGCAGGTGACATTTGTGAGATAATGGTAAATACTAAAGGATACTGCAGCTTATGAAAACAATTAAGGCTGTTGCAGGCAAACGGGACTAAGCAGGTATGTTTTTTTAGCACATGAATAATAATAATAATGAAAGTATGCTATTTCCTTCTCCAGATCTCACAATGTAACGGTAACGTTGAGTTTCCAGCTTTATTTTCTCATGAGTAGCTGTCGAGTTGTAAAAATTATTACATTTGACACTGAATGACAGTGCCCATTTACATTATTGAGCTTCACTAAATAAAAAACAAAAAGATAAGTTTCAACACAAAATTGTGAGTGCACTTTAATGGCCTACATTTACTGTATAACACAGCATTATTAATAACTCAACACAAATCAAGTCATCATTTTATATACTATGTACAGTCCACATTTTTATCATCAAATAAATGTATACACAGTCTAGTAATTATCTATTGGTACAAAATACAAAAATAATAGAAGCTCAAAACCGCATTCCTGAAAGAAATAATAAAGCACATAGGTAACCAGTAAATCATAAGACCCACTGATAAATAAGTCCATCAATAAAACTTAATTGAATATATATATACTCTCTGTTACAGTATATAGAGAAACAAGCCTAAAAAGCAAAAAACATGAAACTCACCATTGTCTAGATATTGTATTGATTCCTCACAATCCCTGAATGAAAACAGGTGGCACTTTGTAGTCTTTCAGATCAAATTTAAAGTCAGTTCTTTCCAATATAAAACTTCCCACCCCATTTGTCAAAAAAAAAAAAAAAGAAAGAAAGAAAGGAAACTCCTGTTGTTGCAATCAAATGTTCAAGCAACAAACACACAGTTCTCACAACCAGATAGGCTTTTAGACAGATGTAGCATGTAATTTGAAGAAGTAGATCTGTTTCATTTCCCTGTTTCATGCCATCCTGGATGTTTCTTTGCCATCAAATTTACATTTAGCACATGATTAGTCATTAATATTACAATAAATTCCCTGTTCTTTCATTGGAAATGTATGATGTTTAAACATTATAACCCATTCAAAACAAAGAAATGCATTCAGAACTATCTGATCAGTATGTTGTTCTTTTCACAGTGTCTCTTTGAAGAGATTGTTGTATTGTTTGTGACTTTCAGTTGCTAATACACTTCTCAGACTGAACCAGAAGTATGGCTGGGCTTGAGGGTTTGTTGGCCACTCGAGCACAGACCGCTTATAGAGTTTCTTCCGCAGTCTCAGATACTTTGAATTGCAAAGTACTTTTTCCAGGAAGATCAGTACAATAACATCATTTTTTTCATCCATGAGCCTTTGGTGAGCAATATAAAATGCTGTCTTGAAGTTGCCGCTTTGAATATATTTGTTGGTGAGGATGAACACTGTTCTCTTGCTTCTGTGAATGCTCTGACAGAGGTTGTCGATCAGGGGACATCCAGGAATCCAGTCCCGTTCCTCCAGACACAGTTTTAGACAACGGTCTTCGTGGTCCTCTAGGTGAACGCACATTTCCTTCATCACCCACTCTGACACTGCACAGTCATCTTTGTCATATATCACAAAGGCATCATAGGCAGAGCTGTGGGAGTAAAGGCGGTTATAGCCTTTGAGCTTGGCCCTGCAGAAGTGGTAAATGTACCAGACGTCCCACAAGAAGAGATGGCTGGAGATGGACAGGGTGATGAAGCTCAAGACAAGAGAAGTCATGAGGATATAGAGTATGATTGACAGGTAGTGGTGCTGGCAGGCTTGCAGGTCTACTGAGATCACAGGGTGACCTCTTTGTGCCCCCGGAGCATCACAAGTCACGTCTGTGGCCAGTCTCGGAATGGTTACAGTAGTTGAGTTGAGCCATGTGACAAACCAAGTGGCATTGCAAGTGCACAGGAATATGTTGTTGTGCAGAAGCAGCATGTCCATTTGATTAACAACATCATCTGGAAAGCTAGATTTTTCAATGTACTGTATTTTGTTAAAACTGAGATCCAGATACTTTAAGCTGTAAGCACCCTTGAGGAAATCCGGTGTGAGTTTTACCACTTGGTTTTGATGTAAAATTAGCTTTTTTAGAGATTTAGTACAATTTGATAGGAGACGTGGAACACTGCTTAAGAAGTTTCCACTGAGATCTAAGACTGTCAGAGACTGCAGAAATGAAAGTTTCCCCCAGTTAAATGATTTTAACCTGTTGTTTCTGATGTATAGCTCAGACAGCTTCTCTGGCATACTACTGAACACTTGCTCTGGAATGAAATTGAGGTTGTTATGAGAGATGTCAAGGACAACCAATTTATGTAATTTCTCGAAATAGTTGACATATCTGGTGTCCCCATCTCTCCACAACAGATCTAAGCGGTTATCTCTGAACTCTAACCTCTTTAGAGATTCACTTTCCAGCTCTGTGTTGGTAGAAGTAGAAATTTTGTTGTGGTTCATCATCAGTACTTTGAGATTCTTTAAATTTCTGGTGAAATTAAGCATGTGAGTTAAGCCCTCAGATTCAAAATAATGGTTGTTATGGCTAATATCCAGGATGACCAGATCTTTTAGCTCTTGAAATGCAGTAGAGTAGAGCAGGTCCAGGCGATTCCATGAGAAGTCCAAATATTTTAACTTTGTCAGATAGGTAAATTCAGACCCATTCAGACTTTGGCTCATTGCGTTCCCTGACAGATTAAGGCATCTCAGCTCTCCAAGGTTTAAAAATCTCGAATGCAAGAAGAATATATTGTTTCTACTCACATCCAGGGTTTTTCCAAACTGACTGCATTTCCTATTGACAAATGATGTAATAACTCCAAGTTCTTTGTCTTTGTATTTGCAGCTGCGTGCATATTCATCATATCTGAAGTAATGAATCTCTCTCACTTCCTTATTTTTGTACTCATCACCAGCTGACATAGGAGACCAGTCTAAGGGCTCTCTTCCAGAGAAACCAACAGCATCTTGGCCATCAGAGGGGGAAGATATTTTGTTGTCGGACAGGCTGATTATTTTAAAGCTTTTTAATTTCATTAGAATGCTCAGGTTTGTCATTTTAATAAAATTTGTACCCAGATCTACAACCTCCAGGTTTTTGAGAGATGTTAAAGGAGCAATACTTTCTGGCTTTAGCTGCTG
Source organism: Helostoma temminkii (assembly GCA_900302695.1). Lineage (NCBI taxonomy): Eukaryota > Metazoa > Chordata > Actinopteri > Anabantiformes > Helostomatidae > Helostoma > Helostoma temminkii. The sequence goes on from OMLM01003349.1 coordinate 106,881, forward strand.
AAACACAAAACCCTTCAGTCTGAGTATTTTGAGTGCTTTTAGGGAGGAGAAACTCTTGCTCAGCCTCAGTGTTTGAGGATACCGCTGGAGCTCATAGTTAAATGAAAGGTCCACTTCTTCCAGTTTGCCTAGATACTGTGGGAAGTGGGTGGCTCCTATCTCTCTTGCTAAAAAGTTTGATGAGAGATCAAGCACTCTCAGCTCTGTTGTACTGTTAAACCACTCAGATGGCACAAATGTCAGGGAGTTACTGTGCAGTCGCAGTGTCTTAAGTTTTGTTAACATTTTAAAAGCCATTTTGCTAATATTTAGTGGTGAATTATTTGGGCATGGGTCACAAGGGAAGGGAGCATTATAACATCGTGGGCAGTTTCCGCTAATGTCTAGAATCTCAAGGTTAGTTAAATTTTTGAAATCCTCATCAGTGACTTTTTGAATGTTATTGTTGTACAGATACAACTCCTTCAGACTTGTGGGTAGTTGGTGTGGAATGAAGGACAAGTTATTAGATTTAAGAGATAACAATGTTAAATTGTTAAGATGTAAAAATGCACCATTCTCTATTTCATAGGACACATTACAGGGATTTCTATAATAGCAGTTTTGACCGAGATAGAGCATCTCAACATTCCAGATCTCAGATAGGTTTGCTTTAGAAACATAATAAATGTGATTCACTTCCAAACTCAGCAGGATGAGATTCGAGGGCAGGCCTTTAGGTATACTGTAGAGCTGATTGCCATCTAGATACAATGCGCGCAGACTCCTCAGGCTGGTAAAGGTATTTTCTTTTATCATCATGCTCTCAGTGCACATGCGATCCTTGGGGCCAATTTTGATGGGCACACAGTTGCACCTCATGTCAATCTCAGTTAGATTCTCTAGGCCGCGGAAGGAGGAGGAGTTTAATTGAGGAATGTGGTTGATGGTGAGAGTCAGATTGGTAGTATCTTTAGGGATGCCAAGAGGAATTTCTTTGAGGTTCCTCTCAGTGCAGTCCACTTTCACCACATTCCTGTTGGTGTCCTCACTAACATCACATGGCAGCGTTTTTGGGTATGAAATGTTAGCTGTCATTATGGAGCGGCAACACCACAGGGCCAGAAGGGTGACACGCATCTGTACAGAAACACATGTGGTTCTCTGAGAAAGGTGTGCAGGTCAAAATACTATATAATATATAATATACTATATACTGTAATATCAAATAACATCACTAACACATATATTATTGAAGCCAAACATTCAGTACTATTTATTGTGTACTGACAGGATGATTACATGTCCTTCCACCTCATCCTACAACCAGGAACTGGTGCAAAATAACATAATACTTTGCACTTCTCCTTCTACTTTACAGCCCTGTCCAAAGTTCACATCATTTTACTTCTTATGAATACAATCATAACACTGTACAGTAAATAAACAAAGACAACAGATACTTACCAGGTGGGAGAGCATTGTTCATGTGAGAAATTAAGAAATCCTGCTATGAGTCCTGGTGTCAAGTTAAGTACTGAAAGAAATGTGACAATTTCAGTTCTGATGAGATGAAAGTAACAGGTGGCCGTGTTAACCCATAGTGTGTATAATTATCCAGCATCACTTCCCCTTTGTTACAAACCACACATATCCAAGTCTTCTTTTACCATGGTTGTTTGTTTGATCACTAATAGTTTTAAAATGGCACAAACACAGGCTATATGCTAAGATTAAAAGATGACAAGGTTTGGTTTCTAACAGAAGGATCATGGATGATAGTTTCTTGTTCTTGAGTATGACACAATCTAGTGGAAACAGTTTTCATGGCAGCCAGCAGTGAAAGAACAGTTTCATTTCTATTTCACCTTCAGGAGATTGTGAAACCTATGCTTGGGTTCAGGTTTACCAGATAATATGTTAAACATACAATTCTGGCACTGGGCAGAAATTTCTTCTACAGTCTGTGGCTTCTTTGTGGATACAGCTGAGTGACATTCACTTTCACTCATGATGGGCACAGACAATATGTGTGTTTGGGCCTTTATTTTAAAGAACAAATGCAGGAATGGTGTTATATGGCATCTAAAGTTCCATCTAGTATCCTTGTGTCAAAAGTTACTTTCTAAGTTTTATGACCAAATTAACAAAAAAAGTTAATGACGTTCTGTAGATCCAGGTAGCAAGCATATGTTTTCTAACTAGGTGTGGGCAACATAGGCTTAAAATGACATCATGATATTTAACAACATTAAATACTGTATGTAACAATATATGTGACTATAAGATAATAGTAGACTCCAACAATACTTTGTTGGCCACAAGTTAAACATACAATCAGGAGTAAACTGGATGAGCGAGCAAATATAATAAGAACAAACTAAAAACAGAAATTGAGATGTCTCCTTTACAGCAGTATCTGTGAACCATTTTAGACAGAGTGGCCCTGACCAATTTGATGCCCTAGGCAAGATTTTAGCTGCTGCCCTTGTTGCATCGCAGCTAATTCCACAACCAATCGCTGTGTTCATACACTTACACAGAAACTGCATATAGCTTTATGTTTTACAGATTTTCTCTATTTAAACAATTTGTTTGTTATTTGTTAACAAATAAAAGAGTTGCTTCAAACTAATGCCAGCTAACTACCATCTACTAAGAAATCAATATCTGGTTATTTGACAGTGAATGGTTCATGAAGCACACATAAAAGGAAATTGTGTATTTCTCCTATTTGAGAAGTAATAATGTTAGATAAATAGTTTGTAGCACGTTTACTCTGTCTTTTTCATGTTTTTTTCTTCCTCTTCTTTTCATGATTTAGAGCCTGAGCTCGACCACAGTTCCCAGTATAATGGGAAGGAATTATCACAATACATCATGAACAATATGACATGGCCCAGCCTTTTTGTTAACACACTATAGATGGTAAATGTAGTAAACATTTCCAAGTGCTCCTGTGCTTACACAGCATCTGTGGCTTCACACAGCAGCCAGCATGGCTGTAGACTTTCATTTTACTTGCATATAACTGTGCAAACACTCTCTCCAGTCCTGTGAGTGAAATAGTCCATCATCATCATTAATGCAAAAAGCACTTCAGCCACCCAGGCAAGAGTATGATAAAACAATTAATTATTAAATATAGTTATGAAACTAAACATTGTTCAGGCAATGTTTCTGGATGAATTATATAATTTTGACAGCTCTTTTATAGCTCTTTAAGTCACTTCTAAGTCAGCTTCTCACATTCTGTTTATTTAATTAAAAGACAATTATAATAATTAACATTTGACAGAAATAATCTGAGACTTTTTAAAAAGTTTTAATCATTTTAATGATGACAAAAAACAAACAAAAATAAAAACAGTGAAATACTTCGTATTCATGTGTAAAGTATTAATTAAATCAAGGTAAATCCAGCAAATGAAACAGTCATAGGTGTTGCTTTTATTTGATCATGTTGTCCTGTGCAATGATTTGTCTACAGGTATATATATAGTATATGCATTTCTCCAACATAATACATATATTTTGACAATTTATAAACAAGGTACTAATAAAGTTTTAATAATCTACACGTTAAGCCCATAATATAAGCAATAATTCATGAAAATAATTCCTATTTTATAAGATTAGATAATATACTTAATAGACAGGAGGGTTGTATGCTTCTTCACAGAGGCTTTAATATAATCTGTTTAAAACTTCATATAATTTTATTTGTATTTTACATAATAAAATACTGTGTACACAAGGCATTTTTTTTCACAGCAGTTCACATTGGTTCTTAGACCCACGTCCCTTATGTATGGCTTTAAACTTAATCATCAGGACAAAATAACAACAGATTATTTGTTGAGCTGTGGTTTCAGTGAGTGAGTTAGTGTATTTATAATAACAGACATGGTGGCAGAGTGATGTGTCAATGCATTCACACTTTGGTCACAGGGGGAACTTCCTGCCGCTGCTTCAGCAGCTTTCAGAAGACACACGTAGTTCATGACGATCTCATCCACCTTGGCTACCAACTTATGTCTCTCTTGCTCTGTGCTCAGACCTTCCACTAATGACATGCAGGCTTGTGTTAAGCAGCAGAGTGTGTGGAAGCTGTGCGTCAGAGTAAGTAACAGCTCCTCTGGGCTGCTGTACTCTACGGCCATTTGACTGCAGGCATTGCTTAACACTTTGGCCTGCATGAAAAGCAGCTGAGAGAATGTTTCTATGTCAGCCTCGTCGACCTCGGACCTCTCACCTCTGGACATGTGGCCGACGCTGGAACGCAACACGCTGATCATCTCTAAAGCATCCTTCCGTGCAAGTGCAAACCCTGTGTGAAGGCTGTAGGTTTTTCCCTTCATTGAATTTACACGAGCTAGCCTTGCTTTAAGGCTTGTGTCATTCATAGTAGCGGTGGTTTTGTTACTCTGCTTAACTTTACATTTTGCTTTCTGCTTTTTGTTTTCCTCACTACACAGCACATGTAAGGACAAATCTCTACCTTTGTTATCCCCGCTGGTGTTAGTTCTTCTCATGTGGAAACAGTGACTGAATGGCCTGTGGCAGCTCCACATACTCAGCTTTGGTGCTGTTGACTCTGGAAACAACATGGAAGCTCCTCTTAGCAGCTCTCTACCAGAGGAATTAGAGATGATAGGACCCTGGGACAAGCTCTTGGGCAAGGTTTTGGAAGAGAATAGCCTCTGTACTTTTGGAGCACTGGGAGACAGCAAATTTGGACCACCACTCTTTCCTGTAAGTGTGGCTTTGGTTTTCTCTAACAGTGCTTCTAAGCTCCTGGAACCTGGCATTATGGTGCTCCAACTCCGCCTGAGCATCGGAACCTTGGGTGGCTTCCTGAGACTGCCTGTTGGTTCAAACGATGATCTGCTTGAAGGGAAAGCCATGGCCTGTGGGTCGGTCTCGAGGCAGGCCTGCGCTAGCCCACTAGGCTTTGTGCTACTTCGTAATGATGAAGGTGACATGGTTGTGGTGGTGGTACTGGTCTCACTACAGAGAACTAAAGATGATTCTTCTTCAGCCTTCTTCAGCTGTGTGCAAGCTACACTAGGGGTAGCAGGAAAACAAAGAGAACTGTTAAGCATCAGCTTCATCTGTAATAAGATATTCCTATTCATTAGTATCTTATGTGTTATTATTGCACACAAATATCAAGTAATAAAATTACTGTTGTTTTTAAAACTCAATTTACATGCCAGTGAAACAAATATTCTGACAATTTGGGAAATAGAGACAATCCACTAACAGGAGCAACCACCTGTTTAGTTTTACCTGTGGTTTCTTTTATCTTGGGCATTCTGTGACTTCCTTCCCGTGGAATCGTAAACCCAGGCTCAGCACTGGTAGCTGCATGGATCTTCCTCAGCAGGGTGGGGTCCATGGAATGGGCAGCTTTACCCTGGCCTGGTGGCCCATAAGATCTTTCCTCAGCAGTTACATAACCCAGCCCCCTGAGAGAGGACTCTGACAGTGCATGCATATTGTCTGTAGTACATAGAGGAGAATCCATGGGCGTGACACAGCTGCTGCTGCCTGTGCTACAACCAGCATCTATAGAGGAACATTGTGAGCTCTGGAGTGAATGAACACCTTCACTCTGTATTGATGACATGCGCTTACTCACATGGTATTCATATAAGCGTGTGGCGTCTTGCTCTAATTGTGGAATCTTAATTTGTGGCTGCTCATTATTCTGTGAAGTGACATCTCCCTCTGCTTTGGTTGGGGAGCGGAAATTGGCATTTAACTGTTGGCTCCTTTCGTCCGAGTCCTTTTTCTCTCCTGCTACTGTCAACCTGTCTGCGTGGGAAGCCTGTGAGTCATTCACACATTCTGGATAGAGATTCTCTGCCATTTTGTTCCCAGGCAGTCTTTGCTGCCATTTTTGATGCCTTTCTTTAAAATGAGTTCGCCCCAGATCAAGCTGATTCATGTAATAGGAATCTCTCACAGTAAAAGCGTTATACTTCCCTACAAGATGAGGGGGGTCCTCTATAGCTGTGTCTTGGGAAATCATATGTGATCTGTCAGAGGATTCACATGCATCTCCTTGGTTTTTGCTCTCTGCCTCTTTCTGTTTTCCTCTCTGTCTGTTCATCACCGAACCCATGTGCATCTTAGTGAAGTACTCGCTCAGTGATTTTATTTCCATAGTCTCTGGCTCCATTTCACCACCATCTGACTGAAATATCTGGGAGGAGGCGACAGCAGATGATTTTGCCTCCTCCTGCTTCTCCTGCTGATTGTACGGCATAGCTCTTGCTACACCATTGCTAGGTGCAGTCACCTCTGTCTTTTCCTCATTCATGGCATGGTATACTTCTGTGATGGCTACATGCATCCTCGGGTGGTTATCTGGGTGCCTCTGTGCGCTAGCCAGCTCTGAGCTCTCTGTCATCTCAGAAGAGTTTGTCTCGTTGCCAGAATCTGAGGACTCAGGACTAAATGCTCGTGATAGCTCTACACCTGTGTGTCACAGAAAAACAAACATCTCATTAACAGCATCATCTGAGGCAAATGGAAAATATCACACATTAGGGAGACAGTCAAATGTAATTAATGATAATGAATATGTAAATCTGCATATACTGTAATCAAAAGAGTGACTGACAACACAACACAGACAGCAATAAATATAAATTACTACATGGTAACATTCCATATTAAAGAATTTTTTGCCATCTATAAAATGAGTACAGTGCAAAACCAATGGATGTATCACTATTTCAAATGACTGTTCTCTAGTTTTCTATATTAGCAAAAAACATGTGAGAAAACAAAATTATTCACAAAATAGGAACAAATCATGGCAAAGTGAATGGCACTCCAATACAGAGAACTGTTTATGTGCTCAAATGAATGAAGAAATACACAAATGGAAACATAGAACAAAATGGGCTTTATTGAAAAAAAAAAAATCAACAACAAATCAAATGGGAATGGCTGGAACATGTGTGGTGTTAATGGATGAACGTTACAATAGTGTAAGAAGGACCTGTGCTACTCTCTGACTGTGCTGTACTCTGTTCCTCAGATGCAGCAAGGGCCTCGAGTGCCTGTAAGGTGGACACCATTGCATCATCCAGAGGCTCCCCATGGCCCTCTGCCCTGCGAGTGGGCACTGAATCTATGAGAGACACTGGGATATCATTGTGAGCCCCCTGGGCCAGAGTCCCGGCCCCCTGCTGTTCCTCCTCATCAGAGCTGTCCCTGAATCCAGGAGGAGGAGCAGCGATGGCCAAGTTAAGAGAGTGCAGCAGTACGTCATTGTCCTCCTCGTCATTACCCTCCGGCGGAGGAGGGAGGGAGGTCAAGTCAATTATGTCATCACTGGACCCAGAGAGAGAGAGTAACACTGGCTTGTCAATGTCACTCATCACCATGTCCTCCTCACAACTTATGTCATCCTCATCCTCTGCATCATCTGTTGTCTCTGCGTAGCAGATATCATGCAGCAGTGGCTCCTCAATGCACTCAGTAGGGCCAAAGATGTTAGTGGAGTAATGATACCCATCCCTGTCTTCTATGGTATCCATCATCTTATAGTCCTCCTCTAGACGTTTGTACATGGGGCTGTGATTGTCAAGAATCTCCGGACTTTCATCCATCAGTCTCTGGTAGCCCAGATTTTGGGGGTTTACACTGTCTAATGGAGGATCTCCAAATATGAAAGAGACCTTTGCACTCCTGGAGGATTCTTGAGGTCTGGGCCTTGGAACATTGAGGTAAGTTTGGGAGCAAGGGGCTCTGCAGCACTCCACTCTCTCAGCCATGTGCAATGTGTGCTGGGGATGGTGGATCTCAGTAACATAGACTGGTTGGCCTTCACATCTCCCATGATCAAGATATTCACAGTCCTGGTCAGAATAATCTTGACTCTGGTTGTTTTTGTCTTCACTTCGTTTATGGGGTGTGCTGTATGTGCACTCAATGGTCTGGTAGTTCTGCTTTATTCTGGCTGCACTGCCTGCCAAGAGGAACCAAAAATGAAACAGATCTAATTAAAGACAACCCACTTTGACCAGTCATATAGTGGTAATTTCAGATGCACATGTTTACATACTTTCTGTGTTTTTGGCCACATTGAAGATAGAGCGTCGAGAGTCCACCAGTAATCTGTAGTAGCCAGCAGTCAAACAGGCCAGGTTCATTGCATCAACAGACTCCATTAAGAGAGTGATGGGCTGTAAAAGAGCAAGATTAAGCAGATTACAATTAAAACAAAATAAACAAGTAAGCAGATCTGCAGAATGACTTATAATAACTGTTGAAGAGACTTGTATTGTTTGACAAAAAAAATAAATATTCACAAAATCAGTCAGCACATGCTTTATTTTAAAAGGGCAAAGGGTCTGTTAACCTTCACATCCAGGACATGTAGTTCCACTCTAACTCTGTTCTCATCTTCTGCATACATCTCAATACGGTTGACATGACTGAAATCAGCCAGAAGTGCCACCAGGTTTGTTTTGGTGTTAATCACATGACTAATGCCATATCTGGGCCCCACCAGCAAAGTCACTTCTGTGTGCTTATCGCCTTGCTGTAAAAGAAAGAGGAAAGTCCATACATGTATCTACTTCTGTAAAAGTATATGTATAGGCAGGCAGGGTTTTCCCTATGCAGCAACAGCACCACCAATCACCTTAGTGAAGATGACACATCCATGGGTCACCCATGCCACCTACACACACCCAATTTGTGCTTGAATAATTTCTGAGAAGCTACATATCAAAATATATACATAAGTTTAAAAGAATTTGCTGTCACTGGTAACATACAGTGTGAGCTATAGTAGCAAGATGGTTTCACTCACAATTAGTGTTGATTTAAACACCCGTCCTCCATACAGCCTCAAGTCACTGAGATACTTCAGATAATGCACCTTTGCCTGCAAAGCGGTCAGCTGCAATTGGAAGGAGACCAAACAGACAAACAGCTTCATCAAAATGTAAATTACTGAGTGTGTAGCATATTTTTAAGCCACCACCAAAAATGATTATTTTAAAACTTCACATTCCACTAGGTGGTAGTCAAAAGTCTTTTCAACATGTAGTGCAATAAGAGAAATGGACAAATATAGAGTGGTGAAGAGGTAGGACATTCTACCTTTTTACCAGGTGGCACCAGGTTCTGGTTAGTTTTGAGGATGTGAGTAAGGGCTTTTTTGATGTTCTTCTCTTTCATGCTGGAAAGCACTGCAGGAGGAAGGAACAGCGCCAAACCCCACTCCTTCCTGCAGATGCACAACTCATAAACATTAAAAAAAGGTCACTCAGTCACTATAAAAGACAGTAATCTTGATTAGTGATTGATTTATTACAAAAGTCCTCTACTATGCAAATCAATCATTAGCAAGATATCTGACACTTCAGCAGAACAATACTAGTAAGTTCATTATTATTTTATAGTTTAACTGAATCCTGGACTAGTATTATCTTCTATAACTGCAATAAGTCATTACAAACATAATGGCTTTGTAGATGGGAGACCTGCAGTTGTTGCAAGCACAGTACAGTGTGAAATCCAATTTACTCACTCTATATACTTGAGGGAAACTTTCTGGGATTGCTTGGTATTGATGGTTAGAATATACATTTGCAGGGCAGCCAGACGGAGAGCCATGTCGTATTTAAGCTCTGATCCAAATCTTTCCAGTACCACATCATTACAGCTCTGAAAAATCAGAGGAAGGAGACAGGAAGTGGTTACTCATTAGTCACTCTTTGAGTCATGAAATGTGTCATAATTTTTATTATCTGAATTTTTAACTATATTCACCTGAACGTAGAGGTACTCAAATGCTATTGCATCTCTCCTAAGCAGCTCCACAGGATCCTTTGGGACAAATGTGATGCGAAAAAAACACTTCATCTTGTGTGACCCTGGCCTCTGTGTCACCTACAGTAGTAAAATACAAGTCAATCCCATTAGTTATATGTAACAAATGAGGACAGTGCTTTACATAGAACATTTTAATACATGAAAAATCAGTGTGTCATTAATTTACAATCTTAACACAGATTCCAGGCATAGTTGTGAAATAAGCCCATTGCTTTCTCACCAATATGTCAATATCACACTTGAGAGCAATGATTTCCCAGAGTTTAGTGTTTTTCATGGGATTGTTGTTTAAACAGAGGATCTCCCAGGGAATGTCTTCACCTGTCAGAAAATAGTCCTTTACATAACCCAAAAGGTTCTGTTCAGTGGCAACTGGACTTATTTTTGTTGCTAAAGATGTTTCACCTTCCATCTAGAAATCACATTTACATAATATCTTCAGACCTTCACATAAACACCCACTTTTAAATTTTTGAAAGGATTAACACCAATTAGCATGTTTAGAGATTTCGTTTACAGTCATGCTATGCTAAGATAAATTATCTAGCTGCTTGTGGTAGCATCACACTGAATGGACAGATGTGAGGTTAATATCAATCTTCTTATCTAACCCTTAACAAGAAAGCATGTATTTTCTAAAATGTCCGGCTATTGTTCTTCAAAAACTTCATTGTGAAATGGGATTAAAAGCCTGCAGTGTCGCTCTCGTTTTACTACGGCATGGATTCAAATGTACTGCATCGGGGGCGGTGTCCTCCTTCTGTTTTGTCATCAAGTTTGTATTTATCTGCCTCATTTACTATAACCTGAGAAACGTCTCACCTGAGTCAGCATCTCTTGCTCATGCAGGAGCATGAGTTTGCTGGCAGATCCCTCCGATCTTTGCTCCAGCATCAGAGAGAAGTGCTCAATGCTCTTAATTGATAGCTTTTCTTGGAGGGTCAAGATGACGTCCTGTCACATAGACAAAGTCATTGTTAATGTGACATGAGAACTGTGCAGTGTAGCAGTGTAGCAGCCTGCTTGTGTGCAGCTGAACGCCTTAACCACTAATCATTTTCACACACACAAAAAAAGAGTATTACTAAAGATAAAATCGGAAATCCAACTGTAATAAAAAAAGAAAATGGAAATGTGAATTGCTGACCATTTCCACTTTCTTTTTATGGTGGGTAACAAGGGAAATTTAAACAAACTGCTTTGTTTAAACCACATTTTGAGTTCAAATAAAGCTCTGAAAGTCACAGTGAAGACACAGATTTGCGCTTTTTAATGTAACTGTGAATTAACATCCGATAGTTAAACCGAACATCACTTTAGATTATGCAACAGCATTTCATGGTGAAACAATATTTTTTTTCAGCACCTACCTTAATGGATGTGTTGCTGTCAAATTTAAATGATTTAGTCTGCCCATTCTCCAGGTATACCTTCAGAACATTTGGCATAAAAAGAAGCGAGTTGTCCTTCACTGTTTCCTGAGAATGGAAGAATTATAGTATGAACAAATTTCACTTTTTCTAACTGAAAGCTCTTTCTATACTGTATTAAATGTGATCAGTGGAAGTTGGGGTAGAAGAATCTATAATGAGAGGCTGTAAGATCCCTGGGAGGAAATGATTGCACAGTCAATGGCTCTGAATATTAAAATAAATCTAAAAGGATCGGTTCAGCATTTTGGGAAATATGCTGTCTTGATGGTACTTTCGCTGTACCATCAAGGTGATAAAGGTGGTGAAGGTGAGGCTGCTAGTTGAGAATCTTCATTTCATTCTACAGTTCTACAGGGTTTATGAAAGCAGCTTTGTCTATGCCCTGGCTTTAAGAGTTCCCATCTGCTGCTGTCGTCTCCTGTTCAGAAGCTTGATGTGTACAAAATGAATCAGTGTCCAGTGACTTACAGGGACTTGGCCGTTGATGATGACCTCTTCAGCAAAGCGGACTTTAACAGGATTAGTCTTTAACTTGGCCTTTTTGGCTGCGCTGATGAATGCTGATTTGGGTGACTTTTAAGAAGGACGAGAGAAAAAAAGAAAAAAAGGACATATATTTAAAGGACAATCATGAGATGATTCATGTATTTTTTCAGTTCAAAACAATTCAAGGACATGCTTTTTTCTCGATATTGCGATGACCTCCTATTTCTCCACTCTGTGCTGATGAAATTTATTAGGCACATTGTAGGACATGAGAAGGAGGACACCTTTGCTGCTGTTGTGTCACTGAGTCGGCAAAGAAACGCAGGGTAAATGAAAATTATTATAGGCTCAATTTCAAGAGAGCTGCTCAGTCCTTGGAGAATTGTGGAGTACACTCGTGTTTACCTGCAAATCAAACCCTTATTCATGTTTAACCACTTGCTTGGTGACTCATCATGCAGTTTGAAACACTGACAGCGTCCAAAATTATTAATTGAAGTTCACAATGAATGGATGTATTTAGATTTTTTATTTTTTGGAACTGTTAAATGGTATAAAACAGTAATTACTGTCATGGGGTGACAGGTGTTAATTGTCATATTTCATCAGATTTCCTGCCAATAATAAACATCCACGGTTTCTTGTTTTCTGTGAGCACACATCGACGCTTTGTTCTATTTTTGGAAGGAATTCAAGCACAGTTCCATTTCCATTGACTTATAAAGTGAACTGTGAACAAAGGCCGAATATATGCTCTTGGCACTGTGTGTTCATTACCATCTGGTGCTCTGCGACTCTAGTAAATGTTCCTGTGGCAGGTTCATCTGAGGGCTTTCAAGGATCTGATGCTGCAACATGAAGACTAGGAAAGACTGCAGCAGTTGGACTCCTTTTGAGTTATCTGCATTCTAGTACTCAGCTTAGACATTACTGATACAGTGCCAGCACAAACATATGGCATGATTAATGACTTGCTTTCATAGACTAAACAAAATAATTAGCTCCACACACACAAACGTATGGAATGTACTCAATTTCATTCATAGAGGAATGAAAAACTTACTGGGTACGGCTGAACAACAGTCAATAATATGGACTCCTTGCAGCTCCTGCAGAACACAAAAACATGAAAGAAATGTTATACTAAAGAAATAAATAAATAGAACACAATGGTTAAGCAAATACATCATTAAGCTTTCTTTGTTATTTTTATGATGGACAGAAGTAGAAGGAACATTGTGTCCCAGGGATGCTCCTGGCAGCCCTGCCTTGCCATGGTAATGACCTGCCAAAAGTTAATCTGACATTTTTTGCCTTCTTAATGTGCTACGGTACAGTCCATATATAAAAAAAGAGAGTCTGTTATTACTTTAAGAAATGAAGGTCAGCCAATCCAAAAACTTCCCTTTGGTCTGGAATGAGTTGGACTGGAGAGTGAAGGAAAAGCAGCCAAAAGGACTCATCACCTTAGAGAACTCTTTCAAGATTATTTGAAAACCATTTCAAGTGAATGTCAGGAGTGTGCAAAGCTGCCATTAAAGCAAAATGTGGCATTGAGGGACTAAATCCAGCA
>OMLM01003349.1:121611-149183 GCA_900302695.1 Helostoma temminkii
GAAAATCACAGGGGCAAAAACCTTTTTCAGTCAGTTATGTATTCATACCTGACAAGATCAATAACCCTCTCCCTGGGTGCTGAACTGACTGGCTCATCATTAATCATGATGATCTCGTCCCCTGGGATCAGCTTGCCTTCTGATGGACCCCCTGCCAGCACACACGAAGCAAGAGTTAAGTGGTACAAACTGTGCACAGTCTTACTATTTCTTTTTATTTTGTTGGTTTCCTGTCTCACGACTCTAATGAATGCTTACTCACTGAGGGTTGTTAAAATCAATGAATCATCAACATAAACTACAGGCTAAGTGGATTTCCTCTCTTCTTTTTAGGTACATTTTAGGAGGATTCTCCTTTGCGGAAAAGTGTTAATAATGGTCATGCTGCATTAAAGCTCCCCATATAGCTGATTCACTTTACCTGGTGTAACTGAGCGAACCACAACTGGTTTCTCACTGCCTGCCACAAAGCCAAAGCCAAGCACTGGGTCTCGTCTCATTTCCACTTTTCGGGGTGCTGGTGGCACAAACTTGTCTCCGTCCAGCCGAATCTCCTCCAGGGAGCTGCTCTGGGAGATGTGGCTGTGGGGAATGGTAAAAAGGATGCTTATCGTGTCTGGTTCGTTTGGTTACATTGTAAAGTCCCAAAGGTGGTTTTGCTGTGAAACCATTGTTGGCATTTTAGAGGAAACAGATTTGGAAATTGAAATTCTAAGCATATTCAGCAGTTTTGTTGATGTTTGGAATGTGAATGTTTGAAAATTCTGTCAGTACACCTTGCTAACTAACATATAAAACAAAAGATGTAATGGTCTAACTATATCGCAGTCTCTGTCTTCTGTCAGACTAAATCCAAACTGTTGTTTTGAAATAGGGAACTAGTGCAATGCTGCATAAATAGATCATGTGGGCGATGGTAATCAAGCTCCAATGTTTGTATTCTCACATAGCAGATATCCACTGCGTGCATCATTCAAAAGCAAAGAGGTTTCTGTCACACTCTCATGTTACAGTATAGGTAGTTTCCTTGTCACGCTAATAAAGATGCTGGGCAGAAAGTATGAAGTGTCACTCACACTGACTGAGTTTATCCCTGTGATCCGTAGCTGGCTATAAACCAAACACCTTAATTGTATTTGACCTATAGTTTCCCCGACTAATGCATTTTTACTCTTTGCAATTCCTTCTTGAACTCAAAAGACATGCACAGTCTGTATGTAGCGTTCACATATTCTGTGATCAGTTTTTACTGTAGACTCCATCTCCCTGGCAGCAAAAACAGCACCAGCTCTGTATGGTGCCAACAGTGTTGGTTAATTAAAGCTGTGGGCAGACAGTGTGTAATTCACAGTTATTCTTGACACATGTACTATTCACCACTAAATACTAACAATTAATCTTTCGTGGCACAAAGACACAGAAAGATCTGTCAATTGAAATCCCAAACTGCAAAAATAAGGGCATCAAATCTAAATCAATGTCAACTGGTGTTTTGGAGGTGGGGGCTTCAATTATTTATTCCAAGAGCTACGAACCATGAAAACCTGAACATGTTAATCATCTGTGAGTGGTTTGTGGCAATTTTAGTTCTGAACTTGAAGTGAACACAGTCTCTGTGATGTATAAATGTATTTATCAAACACCCAGCCCTGAAACAACAGAAAATAATAATAACACATATTAAGACAATTATTAGGCTATAAGTCTGTAAACACGGATTTTATCTGTCAAGTCAAATGGAAAGCCTTTTATTGTTTAAATTGGGGTTAAGAGATTTACCATGTCCCTGAAGTTGACAGCAGACTTTGCTGAACTTTAAAATATATCCCTAAATTATATTACAAAATTTGTCAGTATAACAATACGTGTGTAATGCAAACTTTTGTTATTGTCTTGTTGTTGTTTTTATTTGTTGTCTCTTTTTTGAATTAAAGAAGAGCCTCAAAAGTAATGTTGCTAATTCAGTTCAAGTGATAATGCATTGAATTGATAATACATGCTAATATAATATGTACATTAATAATGTGTGTATTACATAAAGACTTTAATACATGTGCTTGCAATTGCGATTTTCACCTGATTGTTTCAATTAAACATTTCTATCCTTATATCCACCCAATGAGAGCTAGGTAACACATCAAGGTAGAATCAAAAGATGATTCCGATCATTAAGCACATTTTAATATTACACAAATATAACCTGAGTAAATACAAAACGCAGTTTTTAAACAATAATTTAATTTATTAAGGGAAAGGAGCTGTTCAAACCTGTCAACCCTATGAGAATAAGTAATTGCCCTCTACACCTAATAACGGGTTGTGCCACCCATGGCACCAACCACTGCAATCAAATGTTTGCGATAACTGGCAATAAGTCTTCCACAGTGCTGTAAAAGAATTTTAGCTTACTCTTCCTTCCTGAATTGTTTTAATTCAGCCACACTGGAGGGTTTTTCAACATGAATGGTCTGTTTGAGGTCATGCCACAGCATCTTGTTGGATTTAACCATTCAGAGGTGGACTTGCTGGTGTGTTTCAGATCAATGTCCTCCTGCATAACCCAAGGGTGCTTGAGCTTGAGTCACAAACTGATAGCCGGATATCCTCCTTCAGGATTTTCTGGAAGAGCGCAGAATTCGTGGTCCTACCAATTATGGTAAGTCATCCAAGTCCTGAAGCTGCAAAGCAGCCCCAGACCATCACACTACCACCACCATGTTTGACTGTAATTATGGTGTTCTTTTTATGAAATGCTGTGTTAGTTTTACACCAGATGTAACTGGCGTATAACTGCACACTTTCCAAATATTCAAGAGGTTTTTTGGCAAATGTGAGACAAAAATGTGAGGCTTTTTGGACAGCAGTGCTTTTGCCTTGGAACTCTCCCATGAATGCTATTTTTGGTCAGTCCCTTTCTTGTTGGATCACTGGCCTTAACTGAGGCAAGTGAGCCCTGCATTTCTTTAGATTTTGTTCTTGGTTCTTTTATTACGTCCGGGATGAGTTGTTGTGGTACTCTTGGAGTAACTTTGGTAGGTCGACCAGTCCTGGAAAGGTTTTCCACTGTTCCAAGTTTTCTCCATTTGTGGATAATGGCTCTCAACATGCCTTAGAAATGGCTTTTGAACCTTTCCAAACTGAAACTAATGTAAATTACTTTGTTTTTCACCTATTCTTGAATTTAGATCGCAGCATGATGTGTTGCTTTTTGAGATCTTTTAGCTGCTTCACTTTGTCAGACATGTTCTTTTTCTGTGATTCCTGGGGGAAACAGGTCTAGGAGTAATCGGGCCTCCATGTAGCAAACGAATTTGAACTCTTTCCAAAAAATTTGGTTAATGACAGTTCTTTCATGATTTAGCAGGAGGTTGATTGTCACATAGGGCCAGAAAGCTTTTTTCTACTTAAAAAATGTAATCATAATTTAGAAACTGCACTTTCTATTTACTTTGTTATCTTTGAATAATATTCATATTTGTTTGCTGATATTCTTAAACTTTTCTTACTTTTTTTCTTACTTATTTTATTATTATTATTTTTCTTACTTATTTAGCAAATTTGTTACTTATTTAGCAAATTTGATCACACAAACTAATCTGTCACAAAAGCCAGAGGTGTTACAATATTCATTTTATCTTGACTTACTGTAGTCTATATACAGTATAGTACACATTTTTTGTGAATTCTCATGCATAATATTATGCATGAAAATTCATGCATAAATTCATAAAACAGGGGTGATTAGTTTGTGTCAAAAAACAACAAATGTATCAGACTCGAACTGCAGATATTGCAGTAACATGGAATACACAGTAACAATTCAGCTACCAGTGTACTCTAGAGACATAATATTTCTAATATACCAACATCAGCATCACCACATGCAGCCCATCGATGCAGGGCGGCACAAACAATTTGATCATTTCAAGTACTGTTTAAAGTGCATCATTCTATTATTAATCCAGTAAAACACTCAAAGTTCCATACAAAGGAGACAAACACCACTTTTCTTTTAGTGATATTCCATAATTCTTTAAACACAAATTACTTTAGTTGAATGACCCTCTCAGTGACGTATTTTAGACACCCCACCTGACGCCCCCAAAACAAAAAAAGAAATATGAGGTTTAATACTGACACAATAACAAAACATTCAGCTATTATGAGTCATCAATGCATAATAGCAATCACTGCATCCTGAACCCTATAAATTAGAATTTCTGATAATCTTTTCATTCCATTTCACTTGGATTTGTGTGTCAGTTTCATTTTTCAAATGCAACAGATTGTGCACAAATAAAAACCATATGGATATGTGCATTCAGGAAGAGTGCTGTCTCCTCCCCTCCATGGCCACCTGCTAAACATGGCTAGATTCCCATTGTGCAGACAGCCATGCATCTAATGGTTCCTAATCATACCCATTAGCTACTAGTGTAGTTCCACAACCCTCTATACAGCAGTCACAAGCTGCACTGTGTGCCATACAGTTGACAAGATCAACAAAAATGAACCACCAAAAAGTGCTGCCAGTCACTGTACAAATACTATTTTCAATCTTGTTTTCTTAAAGTATGTTTTACATAAAGTCATTACCAACATTACTAAAAGCAACATCCTATTACCCTTGTTTTGAAAGGGTGCTTTGACACAGCTCACAACGTATTTTTGCTGCAGGGGTTATGTTTGTCCTGCCTTGAACACAACCTTTTTTTCAAATTATGCAAATCACAAACAGTATTTACTGTATTGCAATACATCTTGTGCTGTCACACCTTCTTTTGAGAGAACTAGCTATTTCCAAAATAAAAATGTAGCTTTATTACAGTAAACAATTAGAATTTAATTTTAGAATTTCATTAAAAAAAATGGTCACTTTACTTTGAAATATTGTGTAATTTAAAATGAGATTCTCATCCTTGAGTATGATGCAGAAATATGGAGAAATCCCCAAACTACATATTTTACATAAAATGGTGCACTGTAAATATTAAATGGCTACAGATTTATTCATGCAGTGCTATCACGCAGAAGAGACATGTGTCCCAATGAGAAACAATGTAATATCAGCAACCTGGAGCCTTGACAAACTGAAATGGTCAGTGACAGAAACAGAAAAAAATCATTATTCACTTATCTTTGTAAAATAAAAAAAAATATCAGATTAAAAAGCTAAATAAGGAACCAAAACAACCGCCACATTCTTCCTTTTCCAGACACACTTAGAATCCAGCACTTCCACTGCTCTTTACTTCTTATATAACTCCTCTGACATCACGCTTCTCATGCTGTAACCCATGTGTGACAAGCGCTCACCTCCTATTCCGTATACCATGCAAATATACAGATTTCTTTTCACATTTGTGCATCCAGAAAACAAAAAATACTTTCCATGAATACATCTTACATTCCATTATAATGTTGAATGTAGAAATTAAAGTAGCAAACATTTTCCAACTTTAAGTCTAGTATGCACAGGCATTCATACTGTAAACGGAACAATGCCTTTTGATCAAACAACAGAGCACAAATCAGCCAAAAAAAACCAAAAACTGAACAGATGAAACAAGCACACACACGCACACACCTACACACACATACACACACACACACTTTTTATAATAGAACGTGCATAAATAGACATATAGAGCAGCAGCCTTTTTACCTGCCTGTACATATCCAGCGGTGCCAATTACAGAAGATCAATCATGCTGATAACACTAAAACCCTGCATCCTCTGAGGAACGTGCAGACTCTTAGATCAAACCACGGGTAGTGGGTGTGTGAGAAAGAGTGAGAGTAGGCAGAGCAGAGTGCGCGCAGCAGTGGAGGGAACATAGAATCAGTATTCTGAACGCACAGTGTGGAGGCAGTGACGTGGCTGGAATAATCACAGGTTGGCAACAAGTCTGAAACATCTGGGACAAAGAAAGCTCCCCCACAGTTTCTTTAAACACAGGGCACTTACTTGATGTAGCAGTCACGCCCCTCTCTATTGGTGCCCATGTCCCATCCATTTGGGGGTCCCTGTGAAGCACTCCAAGTCCCTGAAGGGGGAGGCCAGCCTGAGGTTTTGGTCCTGTGGCTGCAGAGGAAGATAGAGGAGAGAAGCAAAGCACAGATCAACTTTGTATTATTATAATTATTATAAAAAAAACTGCTAATGTAACTCAAAATAATGTTAGTCATACAGAGATTTAAATTCTAATAAAAATAAATTAGCTCTGGGCTGATATGAAGTGATAAGAGAATGTCTGATTCTAGCGTGATAAACTATGTCCCATAGCCACAGTTAACTCAGTGAATACAAATCAAATTAATTACGTAAGCCAGACACACAGGCGGAGTTGTCACGCCTCACTCTTATGCTTTGAGAGGCATGAAATTGGTTTTATTTCTAGATGTCAGCACATTCTTTATAAAAGAAGCCAGGAGGAATAAAGTAGTTATTTGATTTGCTCAGTGCCAAGACAGTTTGATAAAGCCAAAGAATACAACCAGCTCTTACCATCATTGACAAAGCAACTGATTGCAGCCCATTGTATGAAATACAGTGTCTAAATCTCAGTTTCAGCAACTTTTTTGGATTTTACAAACACAATATAATTCTGTACAGACATTTTCCTAAGAGAAGGTATTCAGGAGAAGTGTAATTGGTTAAAATGTTTTCATTTGTCTGTTTGTCTGTCCCCCCTTAACTTGTCTTCCCTTTACCTCTGTCTTTGTGTCTGCACATTGATGATGTTATGAATGCGGTTGCAGTAAGTTATGTCACTTCAAAGGCGTTTCTGCAGTGTAACAGGGCTCTTCACATTCATTATTCAAAGCCCCTCTTTCTTTGCCTCTAAATAGTTCCCCAGTTACTGTACTGCTGATAATAAACTGTGTGCAATGTGTTTGTATCTGTATGAGAGTGTGCATTAGTGTGTGCACCCATGGGCATGCCCATTTCACCAGAAATGAATAAAATATTACAAGCTCATCAACACATATATGTATAAGCTAAAAGAAAGATTACACTATATTGTCAAGCAATCCAGTGCAGTTAGTCAGCAAAAATAATAATAAAAAGTAAAAGTATGGCTGTCAAGTCACCTTAACTAGTAAACAAAACAGCTAAGTGATATTGGTTGCATTAATCATTCATCATCATTTCATAAAAGAACAAGTACTGTAACTAAAAATTTAGTTTTTCTTATGTGGACTACATTTTAAATTGGTTTCTGAATGCACTAAGCAATCTGATGTCTTTCTGTGTTTAGGCGATATTAGTGTTTCCGCATGGCTATGGATTTATTTGACCTACAGTACATTAGCTGGGAGCAAGCCTCAATGGTGTATATTTAGAACATGTTTCCTGCAGCTCAAATGATGTGGACACAACTGGATTCTGCCTGACACTGTTGGAGCAATGTTCACTTCAATGATGAGTCCTACTTGTACCCTCAATTTCAGCTTCTGGGCTAACCCCTAATTCGTTTAACCCAAGTTAAAATGAGTTTGATGTGGCAGATGCACACGTTGTACTCTACAGATATGCTGTTTAAAAGGCCAAAACACTGCAGCATATGAGCAATAATCCTTTTTTAGGACTACACAATAAGCAGTTACATGTTTGACATTTTTTTCCAAATGTCTATAACATCATAAAGAGTTTTGTACTTACAGTTTCAGATGCTGTGCCTTCAAAATATGTTTTTGAACTGATAAATGGTTCCACAAAATCCATTTTCTGTCTCTTAGGCACAATGTCTCTGTATTAACAGCACAGTCATAGATACTGTGATCTTTGATTTCTTTTGTCTGCAGGTGAGAGGTGCATTATGCCACTGACTCACAGCACTCCAGCTTAACAGAAAGGCTGAAAAGGTTCACCCACTGGTGGACAGTGAAACTGATCTTCCCCAGCTAGCATTAATAAATGATGCCTGCAAGTCACATTGGGCTAAGTAATCGAGCGCCAAGTGGACAAGCCATGCTGCACAATTCATGAACAGGTTACCCAAGAGTTAGAGCGAGCACAATTAGAATAAGTTGTTCAAGCTGCAAATGTAGGTTCCTGTAGATGAAATATTTTTTATGATGTAATTTTTTTTTTGCTGACATCAGACATACCACAGAAACATTTTAAAGACAAACAAAACAACATAAAAGTAAAAAGGACGTATAAATGCAACAATTAGTAAAAATATTTGTACTAAAAGGTCTCATCAGAACAACAACTACTGTCACAGTTTATTCATCTAAATTCACATAATGAGAAGATACAATTTTCCTTCATTTTGGCATTTATCTTTCTTAAAATGAACAGTGGTAGTCTATAATCCAAATCTACCAGTAACTATAATTTAAAAGGTAGCATAATTGTACTGTCAACGATGGGGAGAAGATCACTTTTCAGTAGTTTATAAAAGTTGCATGAATATGTGATGCTTGCTTTATCACAGTAGTTCACTTTTGCTTTCATCCCTCTGGATACAAAAAAAGTTGCAAAGAAGCATTTTGGTGTGTTATAAAGGCTGAAATCCTGTTAATGCAAAAAGTAACTATGCATTATAGACAAGCCAAAGCTAAGAAGAGCATATTCCAACGCAGACACTCAAGTCAGTTTAAATAATTTACATTCACAATCTCCATGAAGCTTGGCAATACGAAACCACATTCTGCTACCAAATGCCTGCTATTATTGAGAATTAAAGAAGTAATTTCTTATGTGGTATTCAGATATGTTAGGCATTAACAGACATTATCTCTGGTGTTTGCCACAATAGCTCCCATTTGCATGTGGTAGCAAATTTTACTGACTGATTGCTTAAGGACCAACTCTGCATTTCCCCATTGGTTCTTACAGCGTACAGCTGGAGATACAAAAGAGTATGTCTGCTCCCAGAGAGCAACATTAACCTCAATTTCCCTTTACATATACCATCACTGATGAAACATCACATTACTCTAGCTAATTTGGTTTGTGACTGCATATTGAGATCCCATTGAGATCCCATTTGATCTATTGTAACAAGCTATTCTTCTATAGTTCAACATTCAGCACAACTCAAAGGTTCTGTTCAGTGGCAGCTAGACTTGCTTTAAGTTCTTGAAGACATTTCACCTTCCATCCAGAAGACTTCTGCACTTCTGAACAAAAGTCTTGCGGAAATCCAGTTAAAGAACTTAAAACAAGTCCAGTTGCCACTGAACACAACCTGCAGAGTTTCTGCTGCATACATACTGTACACACATATAATAACATTAGTTTTGAAGAAATTTAAACACTGAATAATTAAAATCTTTATGAATTATTTTTAATAACCTCCATGGCTGTGGATTTTAAATCAGAGGTGATCTTTGCACCTGTCACTCCATTGTCTAGAGTATATAATTATTAACACACAATTAGTTGTCTGCAAGATTACATTTTTACATTTTACATTTTTCACTTGACAAGTGTGACAAGAAGCGTCACCTTGTATACCTTGAGATACATAGTGAATAGATTGTGATGCAGCTTTCTCAGTGCTCTTGAATAAAACAAAGACATTTATGCAGAGATGGACCACTAATGTGATTCTGTTTGGATATAAAATCTGTAGAGAGACAGCAGATGAGATGACCATCTCCTGAGAGAAGGCTGGGGAGTGGAGCAGAGAAGCAGCTCAGACAGAGAGGAACCTCTCTGATCAAAGGCCTTGTCCTGCTGCTGCTCTTTTAGACTGCCTCCACACTGAAGGCACAAATGCACCACCATTACCTTGGCTCTAATCCTTTGGCTAGTATGGTACTACAAGAGAACATGGTCCAGTTGAGTGTTAATATTGTGTCTTCTGCTATATGCGACTGTTAAAGTGAAGGGTCCAGTGATTTCAAATATATTGCAGACTCTGTAGCTACATATAATTGCTCAATTTCATGCTGCTCCTGCCTGTGTTGAGACTTAGAAATCACTGTTTTTGTTATTCCAGTCTTTTCACACCAGAGACACTTTGCTTTACTAATATATAAAAAATATAAGAACCATAACCTATAAGAAGAACCTATAGGAAACCTATTTTTAATGAAACAATATTACACAAATCCAATCAATTCAGACAGCCTGGGTGACTAGAGATTGTACTTGGTCCCATACAGTGGCATTAAGCTGTAAAATTTAAATTATCTACATAATAATCCTCACTTCAGAAAAAGTGTCTATTTTTCCCATTATTGTATCTGAACACTGTATTTCTATGTTTGTCTTAGGAAGCAGTGATATTGTTGCCATGGGCAACTGTACTGTCCTAAGCAGCTCTCTGGTGCCTCTATATAGAAAGATTTTTGGTTAGTTAATCTCCTCTGGGTGGGAATAAAACATCATCTGGGAAACAACCCAGCAACTATGAACTATGACATACTGAGCCTCAGAGTCCTTCTGTCTTTAGTTTACCAATATATCAAAACACAATTATCTTACAACAGAGCTACTATTCGAAATACTGTGGTATAATATAGTCTGATTCAACACTTGACATAGAGAATATAGTAAATAAGCAACCAGAAACTTAACATGCATGATTACATAGACACACTATACATTAAATATTCTATACACAGCTGTTCAAAAACAAAACAAACAAAAAAGCCATAATAATTAAACACATCTGTGTTTTCATTGTTACTTTATTATTATGTTGCAGTTACCTTTCCCAAGCAATAACCACTTAATTAGACTCATTGTGATGCTGCTTTTATGCTAAAAGCTCTAAAGGACAGAAAATAAAATAAATGGTTGCCTTAGACCTTGTCCACGAGCCACTTTGCTCTCATTCCTGACCTGTCCCCTAAGAGTTCCTGATTTGAGCAGTTAAGTATGACAGATCTTTTGGTCTTTGTGTACTCTGATGGATATTTAGGCCAATCAATTTGTGTCCAGACATGACTTCCTGTGTAAAAAGTTTACAGTCAAAACACACCGAACAATGGCTCAGTGGACTGAAAATAAATAATTAGATAAAACACCTCACACTGAGTCAAACAATCACTGGTCCTGAGTGATAATTAATACTTTCTACATAAATACTGTATATCTCCATGCTCATTGTCTCCTGTGACTGACAAACAATTTATAATACCCGCTAGATGTGCAAAATGTATAATAGCATGTGCAATGACAAGTTACAGACTATAACAGAGCAACGACTTTGGTCATTTAGCTCAAGGTTGCTTCTTTATATACAGTACGTGAAAACATGGAGACTGAGAGTTAGTTATCATTAAATGAAAAAACATCAAACATGTAAATCTTTGCCAGATTCAAATGAAAGCAAGAGGATTCTTTTGTTGCTGACAACAGACACTCTGGATTTGTTGTAAGGCTGAATGAAAACACAATGAAGGGAAACTTTCCCTTTCTTGTGAATGTCTAAATATATGCAGTGGGTTTTTCTGTAAAATGGTCTGTCCACTTTAATTCTTTCTGGGCAGCTGAGAGGGAGAAAACTAAAAAAAAAAGCAGCTCTGAGTATTATCAGAGATAGCATTGTGGGGCATTATTAACAGTGACACTGTGCAGTGACGTTTGTGGTAAAGCCTACCATGGAAACAAGTGTGGTATCATCTGATGGAAAATCCCTATTACCTGCCTGGTTACGTGCAGGAAAATCATAAAAACAAGTTGTGATTAGCAAACAACAGACCCAACAGAATACTGAGATGCAGTATTATGCTTTGGCACTATTAATGCCACACTCCTGATGTCATGTTTCTGTCTATTGTGAAATAATAAAAAACACTGCCAGGGCAGTCTGTTGATGACTCATACGTGAAATTACATTCAGCCTGGCCATTCTTCAGGAACATTCAGCATCAGACTTAATATTTCCCAGTTATGATCAGCTGTTCCCAACACCAGTGGTCTGTAGTCATTCTGATGGAGCCAAATCCCCTAGGAGGATTACTGTCCACTGGGGCAGATCAACTCAGTCTAGTGGACCCATGGGTGCATGAAGTGAGATATCTGCCGTGGCAATGAATGAATTCCTCAGTACTGGTACTTTAACACACTGTACCACACCATGTACTATACTATACCATAGTTACCACCATTTTGTGTAAAAACTACTTATGGTACAAAACGCAAATAACAACTGTATGGTCTATTCTCTGATTAATACATAATAACAGTTTCAACAGTTCTACATCAGCTGTAACTTTTCAACTGCCTGTTTTGGCCAATGGTACATTAACCTGACTACTCATTAAATGACCACTCATACTGTATATTATGACCATAATATGACAGTTTACACTCAGTTATTTAGGTAAGAAAGGTCAATTTAGGTAATAATATATCATTAACATGAAATGACTTACAACCCACAACCAATTAATGTAGCTTTCATGACATTATAAAAACATTATACATCATAAAACACTTAATGCAACAAACTAAATCCCCCGTCTGCATTACAATAAATCTATTAACTTACTTAAGATACAGACAGATAAGATACACAAACTGCATCAGCTTCCAAATCCACCCCCACTCCTAGCTACCTCACTTGCTCATTCATTTCACATCATACATGATTGCACAACTTGCTCTTTTGAGCAATCAATAACACAGCATTTTAATCACACTGTTCAACGTTATACTCCTGTGTCACACACTAAAACATGGCTTGTATACATAACACCACCTTCTCAGTACAGGCACATTCACAGACAGGCAAATACACAGCAGCATCCATTCGACTCACCCTGACAGCTTTGGCATCTTCACAAAACTGAACACATCCATGTGTGCAGCAGACTGCAGTCAGTGCAACAAATTCATCTACATCACTTCGGCTCCATTGTTCCACTGTCTTTGGCAGCAGAGAATAAATAATTCAACAAAAAAAAAAGTGGAGCTTCCACAAGTCAGGTGGAGAGATTAGTCCTGTTGTCTGGGCTTCTGCATGGTTGAGTGATTGCTGTGTCCTCGCCTCAGCAGCGCAAATCCACAGCCCATGGATCTGGCAGCGCAGCTTCCCTCAGTTACATCCTTCAAAGCAAGCCTCTACTAGCTGTATTAAGCCACCTTCATTTAATTTCCATCGCTGTGGAATCACGCGCAGGAGCCGCACAGTAACAACAGCTTTAGAGAGAGGCAGGGATAGCCGGAGTGAGAGGCAGAGTCAGAGGAGGATGCGCAGGGGAGGTGGTGGTGGGAGATGAGAGACGGAAGAGCAATGTGCATGGATGTTGTGTGCACGTATGTGTGAGTGTATGTTAGCAGGAGCCACAGTAATTGCCACTAAAACATGCAGTTTCTAAGAATCCCCAGAAGACTAGTCCTGCTAATCTTCAGCCATGTTGTGTAATTCCAGAAAGCAGGAAAAGGTTGAAAGGGAGGAGGGAGATAAAATGACAGGGACACACTGTGCACATAACGTGACTGCATAAGCAACAGCTTTAGCAGCTGGAGAGACAGGAGGACCTATTGTGTCCCCTCCCCATCTGAGGTCTCACAGCTGCACATTAGGATGCCCATACTGTACACCACATTATTTAACTGCAGCTGATAAATGCTTACTTCTCAATGAGGCCATCCATGAGAGACCTCCAAACATTTTAACAATCTGCGCAACACAAACAGACAGACACAGCTGATACAACACAATTTCATAGAATGTTGTGTGATTAATCGTCCAGAAGGGAGAAGACGAGGGCTGTTGTGATTCATAGTGCTTCATGTAGTCATGTTAACAAATGCTTCAAACTAGTTTCCTCTATGACATTTCTTTAGATGAAGAATTTTCATGTTTTCATATCTTTCTCTGTCTAGTTTAACATTAAAGGCTACTTGATGCGTGTAGGGTTAGGGTTATATTTTATGTCAGGGATTTAAATGCCAATAAAAAATTTAATGAGTAGGAGGTCGGCCATTCGGCTTAAGATAATTCCATATCCCAGAGAAATAATCATCAAATGTCTATTATTCCAAAGAAGAACAACCACCCCAGTATATCAGACACCACAGATGAAGCACCATGTGTCAAACTTCTTGTATTACTTCTCACAGTAATACAGACATGTTATCCTGATGTGCAATGTTCTGACAAGAAAATGCACAGCTAAACAACGTTTATATCAAGCACAGTTTTTAAAGAGCATCTGGTCTTCCTCCATCCATCCATCTTAACTGCTTTTTCTGTTAAGCGTTGCAGTGGTGCTGGAGCCAATCCTAACTGTCATTGAGTAAGAGGCAGACTACACTCTGGACAGTCGCCAGTCTATCACAGGACTGACATATAGAGACAGACAATCCTTCATACTCACATTCACACCTACAGTATGGGAAATTTAGAATCACCAGTTAACCTAACTGCAGGTCTTTGGACTGTGGTAAAAAGCAGGAGAACCCAGAGGAAAACCATGCAGGCACACATAGAATGCATTAAACAATCAGTTTTACTTGTTAAAGAACTGAGTGAATACAACTGTTTTTGGTCATATATAAATGGAGCTCAAAAATTCAATAAACTGTAAATTACAACAAAGTTAATACTTGTTTATTTATACCAGACTATACTCAAAATTCTAAAATTTAAGTCTTAGAAATCCAGAAACTAGATATATTCAGTTATAATGTTTGCTTGAAGCTTGACAGATCAGGGGACACACAATCAATAAGGTCAGGTAGTAATGAATAAATAAATAAAATACAGAGCGTACAAATACAAGTTGACAAATTTCAAGCTGCCATCCTACATTTAAATGCCACAGCTGATAAGCCTCTACAGGGTGATTCAATGTGCCTTTGCTGAGAGTGATACATGCAATAAAGAATGTTGTCACTTCCACTCAGGGTCAGGATGCTCCTAGATGGATAAAAAGGTGAAACTCTCAATTGACCCCAGCAGTTTTAAATTTTCACCTAAAATCTCTGTGAACTGAGGTTGATCAGATTTAAAATGTTGCAATGAATCATTATGTTATCACATTTTGAAACACAAAAGATGTCAACAAAGACATCAAAGATGCACTTATATGTAAGGAGAACATGACCGATGATTTGCTTCAAATGCAACCACAGAATCATGTGGTGAGAGAATTGAGAGACTCAGCGTATTCTGGACAGTTATGTTTGTCCGTGTGGGCTTGCTGCCCAGAGGCCACTGTGAGTGGCAGAGAATATTAGGGTCAGGCAGAAGCATGGTTTAAGGAGACTATGGCTGAAGCTTTGACAAACAAAATCCTGCTGCTCTGCTGATCTCTAACTCGTCTCTTCCTGAGTCCCCTTTAAAACAGCTGATTTCACTCATTCTGGAAGACTCGGTCACTTAAAACCCAGTGCTGATTAAATAGTGCAACTCTCATCTTTCAAGAAGAAGCTGTTTGCCTTTAAAATATAAAATAAGACAAGCATAACCAATTTGCATTAATTGCTAAACAGCAAGGACATAAATGTATAGTCGATGTGCAAACCCTTTAGAACATGAAATTTCATCAGGAAATGTTAACAGAATCTGAATCATATCAAGTGTTATACTGCAGATCAACTGTTATAAACTAAACTGTCTTTAATTCCACTCTGATCACACAGTATTAGTAACCCCAGGACTTCAACTACTTGTGTTAGTGCACATTACCTCAGACTGTCCTCAGAAAGCACACTTAACTGTATCATTTGCAGTGTTTTGTTTGTGTGTGTGTGCATTTATCACCATGCATATGCCTATGAGCTACATCAGTACCTAAATTTTCTCATTCTGATAGTGCAATACTAATTATGCCTATGCTGCAGCTGATTTATTCAGTGAATTAAACAGCTTTTAAGGGAAGGTTTAGAGATCTGAATGCTGTTTTGCTATGAATATTCAGTGGTGTGAATAATTGGGATGAGAAGTGAAGTGTTACCTGGCTGAGTCATGCTATGTTTTCAAAAGCTTATGGATTTGGTTTCCCAGTTTCACTACAACTCCTGATTAAAGTTCAAAGTAATACTTGAAGGCCTCTTCTGTGTGGGGTACATAAAAAACAGTACAGTGTGGATACTGCCAAAATGCTTGATGCAAACAGCTAGTGTCTGTCTGCTTAAAATGCAGATTATTAAACATACTCATTTGGGCTGCTGGCAGGTCACATTTAGTATATCTATTAATTTATCTTCTACATCAGCTAATCCAGTTAACCCAGTGTGCACACTACAAATGTGACATTGCAAATTTAACACTCTCAGAGTTAAAATTAACGTTTAGCCAGTTTTTATATGGGAACCAATAGAAAAGTGTAAAATTAACACTTTTGAAAGAGTTATTTCAGGGTTACTTTTATCTCTTACAGTGTAAAATTGTAATACCACAACAGATGACAAATACACCAAATGTTCACTTATTACACTGGATTAAGAGTTAAAATGTTAAATCTGTGAGTGTACCTATTCTATTGTTCCTTTGAAACAGAATCTGTATTTTTTTTTACAAAAGTGTTACATTTGACTAAGTAAAGTCAGATATTGACAGTCTTGCTTTATTAAGCTGTCACTCACCAAGGCTTTATAAAGAATATTCACCAAGTTCAGTTGCACACATTACTAATTCCACTACATGACACTTGGTGCTGGTTTATGGTCCTAAAATGACTGGGCGGAGTCTAATTACATCTCTAACTTTCACTGGTTTGATCAACTCTGAACAAAACTTTAGTCTGAAAGTGTTAAAATTACTCTTTGAGAGTTGAAATCAACTCTGTATGTTTAACTCTGAAATTTCAATTTCACTTTGAGTTTTGCTGTGCAGCTTCTCCCAGCATGCTCTGGGTATAAGTGGCCAGGTACATGATGGACATCTACCAATCGTTCATTGTTCAAACTTTCATTTTGATTAAAATTCTTGTGAACATTATTTTTCTTATTTACAGAATATGCCCTTTTTCACTGCAGACATTTTGACTTGTTACAGTCAAGATAATGCAGCTTTATATATGTTATAACAGAAATGTCCCTCAGGTGTTGGTGGAGACCAAACACGGAGATAAAAGAAGATCAACAATGGGCATTTATTCACCATCACATTTATGCAACATCAGTCACCTACAGATTCAGCAGAAATATCTATATATCTGTACTTTAGTTTTAGCCTGTAGTTGTCATATGTAAAAGGAAGAGTTCCTGTGAAATTGTAAACACAAATTATTTTTAAAAGAGCTGTGACTCTCAAAGAAAAACCTCAGGAACATACAATACATCATTACTGTGATGTGCCGATAAGAAAAAAGTGTGAAAACCACAATGTTCAGTCAGCAATCCATATCATAACAAACACAAAGCAAACTAATTCAGTTACTTGCTTTTTAAACACATTAATTACATCAATGATTAATTCTCTTAAGCTGTGATCAAAAGCCAACCTCTCTTCGCACCCAAAGTCTTATTACAATAGCTACTGCACTCATTCGTAGAGATAATGACAGTTGCGAAGTCGATAGTCAGCTCTGACTGAATTATAAAGTAAGCACAGAACACCAATCCACAGCACAGTACTCACTGAATGACAGTGAAGATACCAAGTTCGTTGTTGTCTGGATCCATTGCTGATGCAGTCTTTAATGCAGTATTTGGTTCAGTTTTTCCTGTCCAGGCCTTTTAAGCCTTTTTCACTGATGTGTGCACCGTTCTTTCTCCTGACTCCAAAGTTTCCCTCAGCCTGATTTGGACTTTCCATAGGCAACTGAGCTTGTCTGACTAAGTCATTCAGTTATGATTACATACAATGCTCCTGTCAGTGAGTGAGTGGCCAGTGCCCTGGGGGAGGAGACGGAGCTTGTCGCTTCTGCCTCAGTAATGAAATAACATCACATTCCGGGCCAGTGCTTCAGAAAACACAGAGGGATCAATGCTGAACAGCTGGACTCCAAAGGGTTGCTGCTGGTGAAGGCTGCCTCAATAAACAAGGGTTGCATGAAAAACATGTTCTGTTTGGATGAAATTTACTTCTGCTTTCACTGGTCATAGCAGGACAGTTAAAAATAAAATCATAAAATTCAAGTATTTCCTGTTTGGGAAATCACACCAATGTTTTACCTTGTTTTTACCATCAGCACCACTGATTAATTTTTTTTGCGCAACCAAAACAAATTGCACAATATGAAATATTAATGTGATTTCTGTATGGAGCATTTGGAAATGGCATGTGTTTTATCATCCACAAGGGCTTAAAAATTAAGCTTCAATCATAATCCAAGGTCTATCACTATCTGCCTGCCAACTGTCTCCCTTAACAGAGCCAAACCTTAATCCTATATAAACCACAGAATTAGATCTTAACCTAAATGTTGTAAAGTGCCACCAGGTATTATTTTAATATACATACATTACATATACATGTTGTCATACTGTATTTTTAACTATGGTATATTTAATCCACGTTTCACCATGTTTAGTTTTTAGTGCATTCAACTATACAGTCATGGCATTTTAACATCATGATAGTTCACGCTATATTATGCCATGCAGACTCTCTCATGCATGAATGGCATACACAGTCTTCCATTAGTTATGAACTGAGGCACGTGTCTTTGCCTCTGCAAGCAAATGGAACTGCTTGCATAACATGTCCAATGCCATGTACACACAACAGCCTATAAAAGTTCAGCCTCTTGAATAACAACAAAACAATTTATACAAAAGTCTGCATGGATTTTCCACACAACATTTAGTGATATATTTGTACAGCATCAAGGAATTATTTCAGTAATTTGGTGCAGTACAAAATGGGTGTACCGTTTCTCTATATGCATATGCAGTAGCTGTGCATGTCCATATGGTCACAAAGAAGCTCTACATGAGGTTAAACCATACAAAAGCAGACCTTTCTATGAAATAAATACAACACATAAATCCATCCAGTCATGTGGCCCAACACTTGCCCCTGGGCCACAGCACACTGCATCAGTGGCCTGTTTTTCTGTGTCACACAGGCCACAACACTTAGACAGGGGTATATGCAAAGAGCATAAATCCTGCACAGGGTACACAGCTAAGAATCAAATTGCTGTGACATCTTATGTGATAAGAAAACACAGTTCTGATTTTGTGATTAATGGACTTAACACTTAAGGGCACATGAAACAAAAGCATTGCCTTGTAGGTCATGTAAGCAATGAACAATATCTAAAACAAACGATGTAAAGTTCCTCATTCTTTGCTCAGTTTTTACATGCAAAAGATTTGAAAAAAGAAGCTGATCCATTAAATTAGATTTGTGCCTCATATAATAAAGGAGGAAGTGACTTTTTTATTATTTTATGGAGCAGAAACAAACAGTGGATGCAGTCATTTGCATAAAATGAGAGTCACTCCAGGAACAGTATTAACGTACTGTAATAAGAACTATGCTTGGCCCTCACTAAAGGTTACAGATGTATTTGTAGAAGCCATTTACTGCATTTGTTCCAATAAAGCGATATTCACTATTTGGCTACAAATTCAAATCAGGGTCAGTACCTATTTTACCACCATAGAAGAACAACATATAAGTCAATGTAATCCATCTTAAAAGTCTGAAAACCATTAAGGTCTGGTTCTTGTTAATGCCTGAAAGGTGTTCTTATTGTTTAAATCAAGCATTAACATTAAAGTGTACTAGCAACGATTTAAAAATGGATTTATAAGAAAATAATTTATATTTTGTTGGGCACAGTTAAAAGTAAAAAATAGAACACATGCATAAACATTTTTTTTCCTATAAGCTGTTAAATACACTCATACCATAGACAGGAAGTACACTGGAGTCAATTGTCAATGAGATCTCAGGATATCACATTCCTCAAATCAGATAGTCTCTCTTGTGTCAACACACTACAGAAGCTCCTCCCTGCTACCCTGGGAGGATAGGATTCACAGCATCCAGCAATTATCTGTAATGTGGGAGAAAAATCAATGTGCCCATGGAAAGCTGCTAAGGTCATCAAGCCGTTGTCACTTGAATCAGAAGCACTGTGTTGCTGCCAGCTGCCCTCCAAGCTTATCAGCCATTATTTGTGATGAATTTTACATGCATCATGTAGAATGTCAAGGATTAAGATAATTATTAGCCTGACGATATGGAAGATAATTGGTTTTTGTATTTGATCATGGTAGAATGGCAAATTACACTATGATTTATCATTAATTAATGCAAATGACACTATCAATCACTTCAAAGTAATGAAGGAATTTGTTTCCTCAGTTCTAAAGAAGCTTTTGCTATTTTTATGCATGCTACTATTTATGTTTACTGTTTTTTATGGAGTTACAGTTTTTTTAATATTTGAAAAGGCAAATAAAAAAAACATAAAATAAAAAAATAAAACCCTTTTAACGTGAACTTGTAAAATTCACTATACTGGTAATACTAGTACAGTTATATATAAGATATGTTAGAGATCCTGTAATATATAATACAAACACCAAAGAGAACTGTTTAAAACATAAATATCATGAATCACTCAATACTAAACATCATAGTCTACGATTTTAAAATCTGGGGGGAATAAGAACAAAAGCAACCTCAGACTTACCCCGACTGCTCTTGGTTTTTGCCCAAACAACTGGAAACATAAATTTCATTTTTGCCTGTATTATCAATTTCCATGTCTTCTCTCTCAGGTAGATACTCATAACTGGCGCTAATCGAGGAGCTTTGAGTGTGCCCCCTTTGTGTATGAGAAGATCCTGGCAGCACCATAAAGGGAGGTAGGTATCCTTGAAACATTGATAGTCTGGTGTAAATTCTATTTGCAGTGAGAGGATATTGAGAAGAATGAAAAATCAATACTTCGTGGCCAGTAATGTTTGAAGGATCAGGTTGTAGTGGAAATGTGAGATGACATGGCCTTGCCCTGACGCAAAGACTACTTCTGTAAGTGGTTAATCAAGTGTTTGTTGGGCATCTAGATTGCATTTTCCTCTCACCATTACTTCAATTTGCCCCCTTTACTGTAAAGAAGATGTAAGAGATGGTAATCTGAGTAAAATAAAAGTTGCCAATCTGATAAAGCAGCACTCTACTAAAGGGATTGGAAATTAAGTTTTGTCTTAAGGTGTTGATTTTCAAAAGATTATTGTATTGTGTTTCACTTTTGCACGAAAAGCTTCTACACCAGCATGGCATACACACGTAACATCCCAATGTTTGAGTCTCAGACTGTACAATCTTCTGGAAATGGTAGGGTGTCTGTGATGACTCACTGAGTTAAAATTTTGCATCCCCTCTATGTTAAAGTGAACTATACCATTTTGTTGAGACCTTAATAAAGAAATAAGACACAGCATAATAATGGAAACAAATGAATGTATATATTTCTTAGGTAGCAGGCATTTATAAAATCCTCTTAAATAGCTAATATCTGAGAAAGAACCAATCCATTGGTTTTTAGCTGATAAAGCTTAGTTCTCAATAACTGCACAATGGTGGCAGGGAAATAGATGCCGCAAAAAGGATGGCAAATGCAAGTTTTCTAAAGGCTCAGTTTCACTGTATGGTGGTGCACTAGGACAGATTATATCTTTAATACAGTTTTAAGGTGTGCCATGAGCTGCTTGCATTAACTCCATGTTTAACAGTGTAGCAGCACAGACAAGTGACAAAAAGAGGGCACTGCATTAGAGCAGAGTTAAGTTGGACTGTTTCATTCATTTATTAACATTTTTCAATTGGGTTAGTGAAATGAAAGTCGAAAACTTGGAATAGTGGTGAACCTTCCCAACCGTGGCTGGCCTACCACAATTACTCCAAGAGCAAAACGACGACTCATCCAGGAGGTCAAATGCTATAGAAACTGTGTTGACACCATTTCCAGACTGATACATGTCAATTCTCATCTGTTCTTGAATTTGTTTAGATCATGGCATGATGTGTTTTGAAATTTTTTATCATGCTTCACTTTTTAAAGCTATTTCTTGATTCGCCAGGTCTGGCAGTAACCAGGCCTGGGTGTGGCAAGTGAAATTGAACTTAGCTTTCTAAAAAATGTGGTTAATCACAGATCATTCATTATTTAGCAAGAGGACATTACCTTTTCACATATTGCCGGGCAGGTTTGGACAGCTTTTTTCCCTTCATAAATGACATTGTCATTTAAAAAGTCAGAAACTGCATTTTGTATTTACTGAGGTTACTTATGTATCTGAATTATTTAAGTGTGACAAATATACAAAAATAAATAAATACAAATAGTATAAGGAAGGTGACAAATACTTTTTTACTGCATTTATAGTTTTTTATGCACACAAAATACATTTAAGATACACTGGAATTTTCAAAATATGCTGAATCAATGCATCTATCTCGTGTTAAATAAACTGAAAATATGTTAATATAACTTTAATGTTATTGTATTTGACTGCTTTGTGCAGTTATTGCAGTTACTTCTGCCTAAATCACAGACTATCCTATATGAACACAAACAAACACAAGCTGCCAGATACCAGAGGCACTAAAATCCACAGGTTTACTGTGTGGTAATTACTTTGTTACAATATGATTAACTGTAATTTGGTTTGGCTTATATGGAAAACATGAACATGTTATATGAATTATATGAATATATAAATGCACCAAAGTATTAGCAAAGTTACCAGGGGCATGATAAGGACATTAAGGTTGGTCCTATATTACCTGAGGCTTGTCTTAAATGAACTGTTTGCACTACGAATCATGCAGCAACCCAGTGGAATTAATGTGGATGTTCTACCACCATCTAGTGGTCAGGAGTCTACTAGTCAGTTTTTAACAAAGACTGTCATACATTTCATTCAGACTTGTACAGCCAACCACAGCCTGTCAACAAAGTCATCCCCGGGATTCAGAAAGTCCAAAGGTTGAACCACTCTATACCCGATGTGGCCAGTCCCAAGTGTGGTTACTGTATTAGCATTTAGCATTTAGGATTTTAGGACTGTTTTCTCATCAGTATTTCCAAAAACCTGTGTGGTTCCATGGAGATCTTAAGCTTGCAGTAAGCTTTGCTCTAGGAAAGCTGTTCAGATCGGGAGTAATCATCAGTAATCATCATCATGATCTGAAGTATAAATTGTATTTTACAAATGCTTGTTTCTTTGGCAATTATAAAACGTTCAGCTTCTGTATTAATATACATTAAATATCTAAAACCAAATTGAACAATATTTGGTGAGGTATTCCAAAAGCTCACTTATAGGACTTGTGTAGGCCAAATATTTATTTCACCCTTTATGAGGTTAGTGGATACGAGCTCCCAAGACTGAACATATCCCACTGAGAAATGACATAACGGGAAGTCTGATGAGAATCTGCTAGTACTCTTACACCAAACCTCGCCACCACCAAATAAGTGCATCAAACGCAAAGCCGCCTCTTATCACCATTTCCCTTGTCTGTCTGGTGGACTCTGGTATCTGATGAATACTTATCATGGCCATACAGTGCTGGTTCACATGTCATGTTATCACACAGGTCCCTTCCCACAGGACTCCCACAGGAAGAGTCTGTTCCCTGGGCATTACATGCCAAGTATCTCAACTGCCTTACAGACAGCAAAAAGTGAGAGAGGGGACTTTGAATTGTCAAATGGACTGTCCAATGTTTCTGTCACTATAAAGGTCTTATAATACTCAATAGAAAAGAAAGCAAAAATGCTTAAAATTTTAACACATTTTTGTTAAGTTTGATATATTCTGGTTCTTCTACTAAATCAGATACCGGGTCTCCTTTAGTTTTCTCATTAACCTCGCAAAGAAATAGTATATCACACTGAATTACACTTAAACGTTTCAGTTTTATCAACCTCAAACTGTTTTCATGTGATATACCCAGCTACAAAAAGAACAAACAATATATATACACAATATACTCACAATGTTTTTGGGTTTGTAAAAAAAATCTACTTTGATTATTTGTATTGAATGGCTAGATTTTGATAAATAAATACACAAATAAATAAATAAACAGATAAAATCCTATAACCCCATTATTTAGTTGTCCATGTTTGCATAAGTTGTATTATAATTCTACTTTTTAATTTAACAGCAGAAGTAAGCTTACACTGGCACACACGCCTTCATGTATGCTTCATTCTTAAATTATGTGTTGGTAGAAAAATTTACACACATTCGTCATTTTAATCGCAATTAACTATCAAAGGAGGAAGGAATCACAGAATGAATCACAGTATGGGAGGTGACAGACGTGACCGGGGACCTCAGGAGCACATTTCATAATACTTAGTATAGTGAAGCGCACGGTGCAGCTGCTGCAAAGCGGTGCTGCTCTTTCGTTCCTTTTGGACTTGTGGCAGAATGAATCACCTTTAACACCTGTTCATCCACAGCCTGACGAACTAAAAGCGACATGTCCGCTCAAGGATTGTTAAGCAGTGTGTTCTCATGCTCGCTAAGCCCCAAAACTGTTTCCAAGTGGAGACTGAGGCAAACCAGGAGCTTGGACGCGGCGTTGACGCGATATTATAACACTGAAACAGAGGAGACGTCATATAAGGTGAGTGACGTGACGGTTTTGTTGGACAGGTCGTTGTTCTCATTGTCTTGAATGTCACGCAGAAAACAAATTTTACTATAAATAAGTGGACTTGAAGTGGTGGACCTGATTCATGATTCAGTAAGACTTGTGGGCGCTGTTGGCTTTAAATAATATTGATAATGGCCGCAAATATAACACATTGCCAATGTTTTTCATAAACTTAGGGGTCTCAAGTGTCCTACAGTTAGTTTATTTCTGTAAACAACATCGCTGTTTTATTGTTTCATTGTATATATAAAGTACTAGTCATTACCAGGCAACAAGAATTAAACTAAACGGGAGTAAACGGTTGGTATTCAGTATTTCCCTGTAATCTTCATCGAAGATTCCTAATATACATTCGGAATAAACCATCTGTTTAGTTTCTCAAATTAGTGGAATCGTGGAAATTTTCGTCACGCTAATGCAACATCACACACTATCACTGTCATCTATGACAAATGGGACTAACTGTAATAAACCGTGTGAAAACTGCGACACTGTCCAGCAAAAGTGATTCACCTCATTGATTTTGGTGAAATGGTGTCAGAAGGAGTCTTTGCTTGTGCTAACTCGCCTAACTCTGAAGATATAGGTGTGACTGGGAAAACTCTGCCACATTTGTTTCTTAAAGAACACATAAAAAAACGTGTTCTCTGACATAACAATAAACTTCGAGGAGGAATTCTGTAAAGCAAAGTATGTGATGGTATGTACATTGTCAATCTCTGCCGGAATTTACAAGAGCATTAAATTTAATATCTTTATATAAGCCAGAAAACACAACCATTCATTATCATTTCATTTGAATGAAAAGAGTTTTATATTTGATTTCCTTTGAAGTGATGCTGACATTTAAAAATTGGTGAAACTAATAAATCATTGACTAAAATCACTAGCCTTAATGATCAATGATATGGTTATGGTAGCCTTTGTATAAATTTGAATTCAAAATAAATTACAGTGGCCACTTGAAGGTCTGTTCTGTTAGAAATCAACCCATTTTAGATTTATAGTATTTAGCAGTGACACATTTCCATAACTAGTCCTCATGGTAACAATGTTGGTTTAATATAATGGATCACAGATGTGACATTATAATAGGTCTGTAATAACTACCAGGTATCTGGTCTCTCTTAAATCAACAAGAACTCAAATCCTACAGCCAGAGCCCTTGAAATGTAATCACATTAAATCTGAATGAAGCTCATTAATATGGAAGACAGCTCTGTGTCACAGAGGATATTTAGTGTGATTAATGACTTTAGGGAGTGCTGCTGCCTTGGCCACACCAGAGACGCACTACAGCCATATTTTGCCAAGCAGTGTAAAGTTTGGAAATCTCAATGCCGCTAATTACCTCAGCAAAAATATTGTGACTCAACAACTCATAACTATGTTGAATCACATGATCTGCATCAATGTGTCACGGTGCTTAAAACTGTGCCAAATTATGATGTCTTCCACACGCAGACATGTTGAAAATGCACCTTTATCCCCAAAAGCTTTTAGGACACGTTCAAGTTGTAAGCAGTTTGTTTATACCCATACTCTACACTAGTCTGTCTGAGGTCTGTGATCCTTTCAAAACACTCATGACCATGCTGTTGGCTTACACTAAGAGTAAGCGCACTACTGAATGCAAACCTCACTCCAAGCGAGTAATTAAAGTAACATTTTCTGGTTTTGCTTTTGTGCAACCAGAGATTCATTCAGGAACAACAGTATCTAAGATACAGTCACAATAACAATGGTGAAGTCAGGTTGACAGTATTTCCTCTTTTGCACTGCCACATCTCCACCCAATAACCCCAGCTCTACAAGACTCTCTTTTTACCTCAGACCATTCATGTATCTTGCTAAAGAGCACAAGCATCTTACTAATAACAGGTCTATAATAACTGAGTCAAATCATCAGCAAGTGAACTGCAGCATGATGCTGGCATTAGAACACACCCTTGGCTTTGTTTGAAAAGTTGAGTCAGTGCTAATTTTGATCAGCGTTATAAATGAGCTTCTCTTTTCCAAAAGCTGAGTGTGACTGTACTCTATTAGAGATGTACTCACCATGGGTCTCTGTAGTCTGAGTTGTGACGAAAAGCAGAGACATCTGGTTTACATGAAGAAAGTCTCAACTCTTATTTCTCACAGTACAGCAACATGACCTGATCCTTGGCTACAGTCCCTCAGGCAAATTTTTCTACCCACATGAGAATGTCCTTTTGTATGGCATGGGATTAAATATGCTGGCTTGCAACTGTACCGACAGCATCAAGTCCGTGCCTGATAAGTGGAAATATACAGATAGATAAAGGCTAAACATGGGTGTAAAATAACTGTTACACATCAAATCAATGAAATATAACTTTCAGGTACATTTGTACTGTGTGGTTACATAACTGAGAAAATCAGTTTCAGATGTAGACACATTTGTTGGTACTCTGCCATAAGGACAGAAGTAACCCTAGTATGTTCTGAAAGAACTTGAAATTGACTAAAACTGTTAAAAAAATGACTTTGCTTTAGATTTTTGACAACATAAATTTTGTATTGTATTTGAAACAATACAATTAAAATGAGAGTGACACAGTGGTGTAGTGGTTAACACTGTCAAGCTAAAACACACCTGGGTTTGAAACCTCTGGTCAAGTGCCAGACTGTGGGCAGTTTCCATGAGTCCAAAGACATGCAGTTAGGTTAATTGGTGACTTCAAATTGCCCATTGGTGTGAATGTTTATCTCTGTATGTCAGCCCTGTGATACAATGGTGACCTGTCCAGGGTGTACCCTGTCTCTTGCCCACTGACAGGGATTGGCTCCAGCGCCCACCTATGCCTTGACAGGAACAGCAGTTAAGATCATGGCATTGACAAACATGATGGCACCCTTGACCTAATATTTATAATTACCCACAACCATAATTTCTGTGGCTCTTAGTAAGACTTTTGCACCTACCAGTTTAGCCCATTCTTGATAAGCAAACTGCCCCAGCTGGTTCATGTTTGAAGTGTACCTTCTCCAGAAAGCTTTCAGCTCCTTCCAGATGTGCAATTTTGAAACTGCAAAAGGCCATGATTT
>OMLM01003350.1:16893-33801 GCA_900302695.1 Helostoma temminkii
TCATGCCGCGTCTTTGGTCTGTCTTGCTCCTGTTCATCCCGTGTATTCTGCCAACCAGTACCTGAACTATTTTGACTCTGTGACTCTCTAATCTATTTGGACTATCTTGTCTCCTGTTGCTTCAGTGACTCTGTTAATTCATTTGGACAATCCTGCTACACGCCTGCTACTCTGCTCTGGACTCGTCTGCTCTGCGTACTATACTCCTGGTTTGCCTGTTCATTTGTCTGTTGGTTTCCCTGTCCTGTTTACGGTTTGAGTTAACATTCTGTCTTTGTCCTAATTATTGTGTTTTGAGAGTATTAGTTCTGGGTTTTGGTTTGGTTTATTTCCTAGGCTTGTTGCTCTTTGTTTCGGTTAACTCTGGTCTATCGTGTAGCCTTAGTTTAGTTAGTTTTCTGTACTGTGTTCGGGAAAGCTTTATTCTGTATTTTGTGTTTGGTTCTGACTTTCCTCCTTTAGAGTGATTTTTCTGTTGTGACTGTTTTTGTGTTTGGTTGCTTGTGTTTCTGTCACCTGCCGTTCATTAAACCCGAGTTAATCCTTCCCTCCTAGTTCTGGTCTGCATTTGGGTCCACCCGAAAACCTCAACCCTGACACTATCACCATGAGTGATGTTCACATCCTTGGAAAGTAGTAGTTCCAGAAACAATAAAGACATGTGCGTAACTTGGTGCTGTATGTAGATCACATGCATCTCAATGTGTTTCCACCTGCAAAGGTTACTTAAATTAAACTGGTGCTCAAGTATAATAAATGTCCTAGAAATAGCTTATAATTATGATGCATCAACGTGTATTATTGCAGTTAGTGTGTGGATTAATGAAAATATTGAGTCTTCAGTGTGTATATTGTATGCAGAGAGAAAAATAATGAGGCTTACAACATTAATTATTCAGGGTCACAGTAATAAACTCAGTATAAAGTGTCCATGTGCCTGCGCTGTATAAGCCTCCAAAATAACCTCCCTCTTACTCTTTGATATCTCCAAGGATTGTCACCATTTTTCTGCCAGTGCAGCAGCTCTAATAAGTGCTGCTGGCCGTGCTTTTAACTGTTCAAAAAAAATGTCAGCTGTTAATTTTCAGGTTTGAGTTATTTCTTCATCTGCATTCTTAGTGTGCTGGGAGAATTATAAAGAAGTTAGTATTTGGAGGGATATATAACGAATTTTACAGACTCTGGGAGAGAAAAGGAAAAAAAATTATTCAGTGTAACAGTATGGAGCTACTGTGTGTAAACCTCTCGGGTCAGTAACTATATTTAAATACTGTACAAAGAAAACACAAGTGAACAACTGAAAAAGCCAGAGGGCTAAATCATCATGAATTAATGAATTAATTAATGGCCATAAACAATGTGACCAGTGTCATAGTCCACAGTTGTGGCAGTAAAACTCCATCCCTCCTCTTCCTCCTCTTCACCCCCTATTGGTTTCTTTACTTACGTTTTCTTATTTAGTTTTTTGATTATCCATTCTTTCTCACTCGGTTTGTCAGTTATTTCGTATTAACTCTGTAACCTTCTCGGCATC
This sequence comes from Helostoma temminkii, assembly GCA_900302695.1. Classification (NCBI taxonomy): domain Eukaryota; kingdom Metazoa; phylum Chordata; class Actinopteri; order Anabantiformes; family Helostomatidae; genus Helostoma; species Helostoma temminkii. The sequence goes on from OMLM01003350.1 coordinate 18,428, forward strand.
CAAAGAAAAATGTTGACACATGAGGAGGAAGAGGCCCCTTAAGCTGTTTTCTGCAGCACTTAAAATGTTCTGCTTGACTACATTCACATGTGTATCCTCCTCATCCTCATCTCTCTATTATGCTCTATTATGCTGTCTTCTCTCAGTCCACCTCCTCTCAGTATTTCTTTCAGGTGAAGCATGTTCATTACAGAGAAACAGCAGAATTATATGTATATTGCTTTGTTAAGGAAAACAAGGCAGCAAGAGAACCTGCCACTGAAATTTGTATTCAGTCAGCCCACTGGTCTGAGGTGTCATCATAAATGAATTGCTTTCATTCCCACCATAATTCACACACACACACACACACACACACACACACACACACACACACACACACACACACGCAGACATCTTGTTGTGCAGGAACTGGAAAATTAAGGAATGGATTTTAATGAGAGCTTATGCCTTCAGTACATTTACTGAATAGTTAAAATTTACTTAATACTTTAATATTTTGTCAATAACTGAAAGTAGTGCTGAGGGTGGAAGTCTGTGAAATCAAATAGAAAATTTCCCAACTTTCTGTTACCTTAATAATGAACGATGATGTTTTTAATCAGCATAACCTAATGCCACTTTGTTCTGTTTTAAGACTGTGCTTCATATGTAAATTGTCTCTAATATTGATTCATTTAATAATGATATCACCTTCAGCAAATTTCTAAATACTGAATACTGAACGCAGTGAAATAAAAAATAGTACCTGAGTTGTGTCAGAAGCCAGAGGTATAGTTTGTAAACAAGAATGGTGCACATACAGTTCCTTGGTGTACACCTATTGGAAATGGGTTGTATTAGCTACTGTATATATATAGAGTATATATAATTTTACTTTAATTTTGAGTAAACAATCAGTTTGAACTTATGAGGTTTTAAACAAGTCAGTGAGCTAATTTAAACCTGAAATTATGTATTTACTTTAAAATGCTGATAATTTGAATTCTAGGGTCTAATGTTTTGTGTATGCTACATGTTATGTGTAGCCAGAATAAACTAAACTACACACACTACACTTGGACACCTTAGAGTAGAAACTTTATTCTATTTCCTCTTGACATGAAAAATCAGACATTATCATTTTAATAGCATCAGAAGCTGCAGTTAAAACAAAAACAAAGGCCAAAATACAACTAACATTTTCAGTGTGCACTGTCTTTAACCAGTTCTAAGCTGCAGATCTAAATGGACTGGAATTCATGACCTTTCACTGACTTTCTTAAAAAGTAACTATGCAGAATTATTTACTATTATTATTATTTATTTCTTACCTGCCCATTTCTCCCATACATAAGTGTTTCTTTCAATAACTAATAAAACGTTGCTACAAACAGTTTATTCTAGGTGAGGTGTAAAACAGAAAGACAAAGCAAACAGTGAACTTTGAGTCTGGTGTTTTATAAAGTGTACACATTATTATATGGGGATCCTGCACCAGATCCTAAAAACAAGCTTTGAACTGTTAAAGAAAATGTTTCCTAATTTGAGCAAATTAAACCTTTATTATATTAAGAAAATAACAGTGGCATGCATTCATCAACAACACTATTATTTGATGGATGAATGATACCTCAGCCTGATAATGAGACCATGTTGCCCTTTTCTCCATTCATTTTTCTTTACTTCATTATGAGTCTGACACTGAGTTCAATATTCGCCATTCTCAGTTTGGTACTGATTTTTTCTATTGATTGTTGGTTGTAGACAACAATTACCAGAAAGTGAAATCCCACTAACAGCTTTTAGTTCTTGTGTGATGTTTAATAATGTTTCTGCAAGCCATTACCTATTATTTGTTCATCCAAGAAACAAGAGGAGACTATAGCCCTGTTAGTGTCTGTGACACTGAAGAGCTAAATCATCACACCAGGATTAAACACTAATTACATTAGCGCTAAACACAAAGTGTAAATGTCATTAGTGGATTTGATGGCTCTCTGTATGAAAGATATTTCAATAAAGAACTAAACAGTGAAGCTCAAGCTCAAGTTTAAGCACACTTGGGTTATGCAGCACGACAATGATCTGAAACACTCCAGCAAGTCCACCTCTGAATGTTTTTAAAAAATAAATCAAGTAATTCATTAATTAGCCCTGCGATGGACTGGCGACCTGTCCAGGGTGTACCCCGCCTCTCGCCTGTAAGCCGGCTGGGATAGGCTCCAGCACTCCCGTGACCCCTGCAGGGACTAAGCAGTTCAGAAGATGAATGAATGAATGAATAATTCATTAATTAAGGTTTTGGAGTGACCTATAGTCAAAGTCCAGACTTAAATCTGATTGAGATGATTGAACAGGCCGTTCATGCTCGAAAACCTTCTAATGTGGCTGAATTAAAACAACTGTGCAAGTAAGACTGGGCCAAAATTCCTTAGCGATGTGAAAGACTCAGTTGCCAGTTCTCGCAAATGCTTTAGCAGCCAAATATTAGGTTAAGGGGGCAATTTGTTCAACTATCTGAATTATTTAAGTGTGACAAATATGTAAAGAATAAAAAATTCAGGAAGGGGGAAAATACCTTCACAGTACTATACAATCCAAGCTCATGCATTGTATTGTTTTTTGACTGTTCTTTGAGTTTGGGACTAACTAAAGCTTATAAAAATCAGTCCCGCAGACTTTAACATTATGAACATGTATGTATGTGATCTGAATGATCTGATGGTTAAGGATGCAAACTGCAGCAAGCATCTCAAGCAATGACTCCTTTGTGCCAAAACAAGTTCATTAAAGCATAAAGTGTTTTGTTTGAGTCACACTGACTCAGGAAACATCTTGTCATGAAACATGACTTTATATCAGGACAGAACGAGCCCCAGAACAGTCATACTTGTTATTCTTACATTTTTGTCTTCCATCTCCCATCATTTCCATCTTCTCAGTTCTGAAACGTTAATAATCATTTAAACAAACACATTTCATTTTATTTTTCTGAGAAGAAGCCCTGACAAAAACACTTTTAAAGTTTAATGTAGCAACTTCTTACAATTCCTTGGATGTTTGAGTTTGGACAACCTCCATCCCAAGCAACCACACAATCAAAGCCAAATATAGTCTGTGATTGTGCCCACATAGCAACTAGAGATTTAAGTAACCAGATGTTTGAGACGCATCCGTTTCTGGCTCATTTCTTTGCTGTCCATTGAATTTAATGTGTGCTTCTTTTTATTTCTTTTAAAGTGGATGTGAGATATAAAACTAGTTGCACAGTAACCTAAACACACCTACAGGAATCAATCTGTGTGATGACGAATAATACAAATTAATTGCTTCAAAGGGATACATGCTCAATAACAGAAAAGAATTCAGGGTTGAAAGAAATTCTTTTGATATGACACACCTCACTTTCTTTACTGTGGTGAAAACATGTGTTGTAATAGTGAAAAGCCGTTTGTAATCAAAATAACTGCATACGAGACTTGTGAGAGGTAGATTAGAGGTAGATGAGAAGATTTATACTGTACAATAATAATGGCACTGTCTGTATTAATCTGCATACACTTGACCATTTCTTTTCTTCACCCCTAATATGATTAAATATGATCAAGTTCTTTATATGTGAGGAGAATGATTAGTCCCTTATTATATTCTTAAATTGCAGGTTTTACACCAATAAAGCAGTGCTTCCCTTAACCTATAAAAAAGTGGGAAATTAGATAGAAATAAACACACCCACCAGTGGCCATGATATGTTTTATTTTTGCTGTATTTCATGGAAATCTCTTCATATGTGTCACCTCCATGGTTGAGGTAAGTGACGATGACGCTGGTTTCAGTAGGGGCAACCAATCGTGTTCTTGCTGCCCTTAAGTAAAGGTGTGGACAAACCAAACCTGATCTTCAGTATGTGGTCCTGATTCATATCAGATCTCTGGCTACAGTCACATTACAGGCCTGATAACTCAATTTTGTTCTTAGGCAGGTCGGACTTTAATGGTTCACATGCATGTCAGCATAGTAACATGTATCCAGCTCTAGTGAGAACACAGATACGGCCTTAAACTGATGCATCAGCACACTGAACGTAAATGTCAACTGTGAACTTTATTTGTAGTATTTAGACACACAAACTCTGGCTGGTGACTGGGTGATAAAACTTTTTCAACAGCAGACTAGAGTTTGACTCCAGTGTGAATCACCTCAGTTACACTTTCATTCTCAGGACCATGTCTTTTTTTAGTGCCCAAGCATAACCTAACCTTTGTGCCTAAATCCAACCAGAGCTATGTTTGCAGAGTTCATCCAGTTAATCTAGCATGCTTCCATTTGGTGTCTGTGTATGAGACAGACACCTTCCAAAACAGATTTTTGAGAAAATCTGCAAAGAATAGGCAAATGAAGACACATTTCCATCCACTACCTTTACATGAACTCTGTCAAACATCAAATTATCAATCAAATCAACTCATACAATGTCAAGCTTCATAGTGAAAAATGTGGCATTTGTTTTGTGAGTTAGTTTGAGTGTTAAAATGTTCCAATACCCTTATCTTTCCACACATATCTGTTTTGTTCTGACTACTTTTGGCCTCTTCAGACCTTTAATTCATATGATTTGTGTACACATTTATGATTGTGTTTATCTGGTTTCATTGGACTTTATTGTTGGGATAACAAGTTGTTTGTTGTTTAATTTGCCTATTACTTGGATGATTTAAAATAAACCATTGTAGGTCCAAGATAAATATGAGTAGAGGACAAGTGTGAAAAAAGACAAGGAGAGACCTGACTTTTTGCTGTTTTTAATGAAACAAAACAACATGAAAGAGGAGAAAACTGCAAAAGGTCAAACAAAAAATACAGAAAATAGAGTAAATTCCTGTGGGTGCAACAATTCAGCATTAAAGTTCAAATATTTAGTGCTATACAACGGGGTAAAAAATGAATATTAAGTAGGATTTTTTTATGAAACCCCAGAGATGATGTTTTAAAACAACCTGCTTATTCAAAATGACCCTCATTATTTTGAAGGCTGTTAGGTCAGTGTTTGGTGGTTTTGTGAGTCTCTACGTTTAATGCTGCAGGCTACTGACCAGCCACTGGATAATTAATTTGCATTAAAATGCCATGAGCTTTAGCAATAAATGATCTGTGTGTTTTTGTCCTGTATACTGAAGCTGGCTCTAGCTTCAAAATGATTGCATACATGTTCACACACAGACACCTCTTCCTCTTCACAGTGGAGTGATGTTTTAGTCAATTCTCAAGTCTCATAGTCAATTCATGGTCAAGGCCTGAGATGATTTAAAAGCTTGTTTGTAATATCTAGGAAAGAAATTGGTGATAAAAAGGAATCGATACAGGCAGCAATTACATCTGTATTCCATATGAACATAACTTCACCCTTAAGACATATGTCATGATAGAATGAATTTCATCTAGTTGCTTTTGGCTTGTTTATGTGAATGTTGATTATGTTGTTTTGTTCCTAATGGATGTAATTATGATAATGGGCTAAAATGAATTATTTTGGCAGTGTTATTAATGTGTACGTGTGTCAGCGGGCCATGCTGTAACATGCAAGTGTGAACTTCACTCAGCTTCTTTCTGTAGCATCTTCTTCTGAAGTCACTTTATATAGCAACTCAAGCATTATATCTCAAAGTACATGCAGACAGATTTATGTCATGTGTGCTCAAATGTGTAATGCCATAAAAAGAGAGAGACTGTGTTTAAGAGAAGTGAGGATTGTGAAATTACTCAGAGACAGTCAGAGAACCATAATTTTTTAGTGATATCAGTGAACGACATACAATTTCATTAAACAAATTACTAAAAGATTTTTATTTGTCTTAATTTTTATTCTTCATAAACCACAAATTACGAGTGGTTTTCCATGGTTCAGATAATTGCAGAGTATAAAATAGATGGTCAGTAGACGAAGAACAACAATTAAGGTAACAATGCGAGCACACTGGCTAAGTGATTTGTTTTATTGCCGTGTAAGGTGTAGGATTGATTTGAACTTTTTATTAGGTTTCTCTGAAGTGTGCCACACACTGAAGTGTGTTTTTAAAAAGGAACACAGATGAACGAATCATAGCAAGAACCAAAAATGTAGTGGTTAAGGTCTTGATTGATGCTGTTCACAACTTTGAGAATGCTTTTTATCTTTGGCTGTCACACTATCGCTTAAATAACCCCTTTAGCGTTAAATGGATGTCAAATGGATGTTTTAGAGCAATCATTCAGAACATTTAACATAATTATATCAAAAAAGAAATCATGTTTTACAGTAACACCTATCAACACTTTCTACCAGAGAAGGAGAAGGCGGCTTTGTAGGATGAAAACCATCAACTGTTGAAATTACAGTCTTTCCAGCTCTTTGTTGCTATGGTTATGGTGAGTAAGACTTAACAAAAGCATAGTGTGGGATAGACACACCATCAACATGATTTTATCCCTTTACGCAACATGATTGTTCCATACTGTATATCGTGTGTGTGTGCTCCTTCTTCCATATCTTGCTTGTAAAATGCTTGTAAAACATACATTAAAATTATATGTTGCAGAAACATATAGTAGCATACACGCAGTACATAGACTTTAGACCATTATGATGATCCCAACAATGACTAATAAACCCAGAAAATTCCTACATGTGCAGTAAATACAGAAAATGACTCACTTCAATAATCAATCCGTGACTTAATGTGCTATAACTTTAGTGCTGATTCCCACTAACTACACATTAGTTTTGATTCATGTTCATTCAACTCCTGCTGATTCAATGGCAGCTTCTGAACACACAGTGTAGTGATTGTCCAACTACCTAGAATTTACTGCCTTTCTTCCCTGAGTCCAGGTGTGGTGATGGAAACACATCTTTTAAAATTCCTATCGTGTGTCCTTACAGTTGTCAGCGATGACAAAGTGATCATTTTAACTACTGAGTAACCATAAAGTATCTGAATCAACAAAACAGTGGGTCATTTGGTACACAGCTCCAGATGATACAAATGGCTGGCTACATCACTTCCAGTTTGCATGCAACAACACTCGCCCACACCAAAGCTGCATCAGTCACATACTGATATTGTTAATTGGAATCAAAAATTCACACTTGAGAACAACAATATAGGAGATCCTATAACAGCAGAAAATAATAGTTTGTGTGTAGTTTCCATTTTAATTTTGTAAATCTCAGTATTTATGTTACAGTATTCACAGAGCCCCAGTAGCCACACAGGCAACTCTCTACTTGAAACACTGATTGACTACACTACATTGATTCAGAAATCCTGTATATCTAATACTGCCATAAAACAGTCCTGCTCACTGATATGCAACATTTCCTGCACTTGCCTAATACACTAGACTTTAAAGGATATAATGATAAGCAACAGCAAAATTCAATATATGAAGTGTAACAAACTATAGTCTCTTGGCACATATCATCAAATCACTTTGTTCATCCAATAACTCTGTTTCTGCTCGAGTAAAGAAAATCCTATTCCTTTGTAAAAGCTGGTCCCTTTTTGGTTTTCATGTAATACATCCAACCATTATCCTGACCGCTTTTCCTGGTACAGGGGTACTGAAGCCAATCCCAGCTGTCAGTGGGTGAGAGGCAGGGTACACCCTGGACACCAGTTAATTAAACCATCAAGTGAGACAGACAACCGCACACACTCACATCCAAACCAATAGACACCTTAGAGTCACTAATGAACCTCTTTGGTTGTGGGAGGAAGTCAGCGTACCCGGGGAAAACATGCAACTCCACACAGAAAGACACCTGGCTGACCAGGCTGTGAGGTGACAGTGCTAACCACTCACCACCTGTTTGTTTTCATGAGTGATGATTGTAATGCTGAATGTGTAACGATGATGAGGAGTAAATCTTCCTAAGACATCCACATATCAGTGCAGTTCCACACAAACACACTCTGCATCCCTTGTTAAACAATTGTCTTTTCTTAAACTCTTATATTGATTAGCAGCAGTGGCCAAGAACGAAAGCTATTCCCTTTTTCCCATCAAATTTTTCTCAGTCCCATAAACAAGTAATTAGAGGTTTCTGGAAGCTTTTACTACAGTAATTGATGTATCACTTAACGTTTATTCAGTTCCAAGAGCAGCACTGATTTACTGTGTGTGAATATCTACTCAACATTAAAACTACATCAGTGCAATAAAACAGACTTGTATAGACGTCTGATCTTTGTATGGTGTGAATGTCAGTACCTTATACAGTATGTTGATTACACAGTAAATTAAGGTGTCTTCATCTCTGTGGTCTGCCACTGGTTTATGTCCTTCACTCATCCCGTTTTCTTGAAAATTGTTTTTCTCTACTTTTGCTTCTTTATGTGTTCGGGTGCATGAGTTCAGTTTCACTTGTGTGTGTCCTTTCAAAGTGCTGAGTACCATCTTCTGTGCAAGGTGTTTCCAGCAGGCTGAATGGTTTTATCACTCTCCTTAATGAAGGGAATTTATCTGCCAGCTCTTGCATAAAGTGAAACATATTTAAATAACCCAGAAATTTATGAGCAGTAATATGCCTAAGGAAGCATGCATCTTTTTATTTTTCCATGTGCTGCGTTTTAACAAAACACACTATGCCATATGCTGGGTGGGATGTGTAAGTTGGACAGATGTGGAGTAGAAGATGTGATGATGGTCATAGTGGTGATGCTGGAGGCAATATTGATTGAGAAAGATGAATGTGATGCTACACTAGAATTTTACCTGAGGCAATGTGGGTTTGATGGAGCATTTCATGTATATCGGGATATGTTCTTAAATGAATATGCTCAGCACACTGCACATTCTCCCCAAGAAAGGAGTAGGCAATCTCAGCAGCAGGATGTCAAGTGTGTGTGTGTATGTGTATGTGTGCATGCAGTACGTGTTTGTTTGGAGGTGTGCTTGTCTGTAAGGACATTTTGACTGATTCTTACATTTTCCATGGGATGTTTGAGGTTTAAGATAAGGAAACATAAGATGTACCTTTATTTGTCCCATAGTGGGGACATTTTCAATGTTACAGCAGCAGCATCTATATAGATGAAACACGTACATGAAACAATCAATTGCACTAAGGTTCATTGTTATTGCACAGTTTTTACAATCAGTAATAGCAGTGCGTACTGTCATGTGTCATGGTTCACACGGAGCAGCTCTGATTGTAAAGTCTGATAGCCACTGGGAGAAAAGAAGAAGAAGAAGAAGCTTCAGACACTTAAGATGTAACAATCTGTCTCATCCTGTCTGCAGTAGAGATGCTGCTGCACCAGCAGATTGCTCCATAAAAGATGGCTGAGGCCAACACAGAGTCAAAGGTCTTCAGTAGTGCTCCCTGCACTCCAACGGATTCTTCAGCAGAAAGAGTCTGCTCTGTTATGTGGGCACTATCATTATGTCAGTGAGCGTCCTCTCAGTGATAGCACATGTGTGTGTGTATGAAAGTGAGAGAGACTCATGTCTGTTGGTCTTTAATTGCTCCACTATTCTCCACTCACAGCGCAACTGCAAAAATGTCAATAAAATACAGTTTTTACTACAGTGTATAAGAACCTGAAAAAAATGTTCAGATGTTCACATGTTCAGTGACATTTTATCAACTCTAACTCTGAGTTATGTGACTATTGGTACTTATTATAATTAACCTTACTAAAATATACAGTAGGAATAAGAAACCATAAAAATACCAAGGAGAAGAAGCGTCTGGTCAGCAGAGCAGCAGAAGATATCTATTGCCCCTCTGTGGACATCAGGTGTTATTACAGTTATCCCAACATTAACACCACTAAATATCCTCAGCTGACCACTGTGTATAAACACTAAAAACCCCAGCTACACACTTTACATTGTTGTTTCATTATATTACACACTGTGAGTCAATATAAGTGAGTGTTTAAGTATATACAGATTACAGGTTATTTTTATGTATAAATTATCATGTATGTTGTGTTATGTTGTGTTGAGACAGAATGGAAGAAGTTCTGAGAAAACGGTGACGGTAAGCATTGCTCTTAAAAGCAGCGTTTTTCACAAAAGCAATTCACAGCACGCTATAAAGCAGTGAGGAGTTGTGAAGCTGATCAGTTCAAATGTGTTTGGTTTTACTTTATACTGATGAAGAGATGGTTACTTCAAGGAATATCAGTCTAGCTGAGCCGTCCACAGTGAGAAGGCAGAACTGTTGCTGTGTTGTGATGAAGAAGGCTGTGTTGTTTCTCCTCACTCCACAACAGTTTTTTACTGACTGACATTATTTTTCCTAATCCTAGGCTGTGGTACAATTCAAGTGAATAATGCTGAATCCACTTAAGAACACTAAAGACTGGTGTTTTAAGTGGTAACCTAACAATCAGACTGAAATACCACTTTATTTACTTTATGTATTCAAATAATATCTGTGTTAATAGCATTACAGCTTGAGAATTAGGTTATTCAAAGTGTAATAACTGAATGTCACTGTAAACTGAAATCACAAAAACAAATCTCTGCCACTATAACACACAATGCTCGGCTCAGGACACAGGAATGGCAGGAGTGACTGGAAGGTTATGTCTACGAAGACAAAAGTACATTACAAAAAAACTGAGTGAACTACACAGATGTTTAGTGAAATCAGATGCAGCTGAGCAGGAAGGGGGAGGAGTTTCAAGTGATAGGACGGGCAGTCACCAGGTCTCCAGGCCAGGAGAGAGAGGCAGGGTTTGAAATGACAAATACTGTAGATGACTGCAGGAAGCAGGGAAAGATGTTTAGGGATGGATAATGAAGCGAGAATCAGAAACATTGAATATATACTGCATAACGCATAGTTATCCAGTATGCACGGCAGCAACTTGTTTCCCTATAAATTCTGGGCAGAGTTTGGAGAATCAGGTCCAGTTAGTGTGTAAAGTTGTGCTTTGAATCATAAGTGGATTATGAATTCCTGTTTGATTCCTATTTGAATGCTGTTCCAAGGTGCTGAGTTTGCACAATTATTTATTTTCATAATAAAAAACATTTCAGTATATTTGTCTATGTGTTAATCCTCTATATTGTGTTTTACAAAGTCAAGAAAGCAATGTTTAAGTGAAGGTTCATGGCTTCATTGTATTCCACAGGGTGAGGTTTACAGTTTATTAATTCAACAACTGGATCAGATCAGTATTGGATAAAATATGACAAAGAAGACACAGGATTATTGAACATTATATCAGGCAAGAATTGGACAAGATTTCCCTCCCAAAAGTCCAGCGGCTGGTCTTGTGTATGGTTAGTGGGTTTGTGGATGTGGCTGGATGTGATTCAAGGTCAGGGAAAGACAACGTAATAGAAGCAAATGAACCATAATGTGATCCAAATGTTGTTGCATGCATTCAGCTGATATTGCTGTTGTTCTGTCAGTCATCACTTGTTGTCGTATTTCACCTCCTTACTCAGCTCTGATGTTTTCATTGGAAAACAAGAAAAGGTTTGGGAATGGCATCCCATTTGCAGACAATGACTCTGCTTCCTTCCCCCTCTCTTCCAGGCTCTGTTTTCAAACTTCCTGTCTCTACAGGCAGAAGAACAAACCAAATACCTAGCTGCTACCCAGAAAAGGAGAAAATGATATTGGATTGTAAATGCTAAATATTTATCAAGACCATGTTTTTCTCTGGGATGTGAACAGCTGTGAAGGTGCCTGTTCAACCCAGAGACAATCACCCTTTCAGTAAGGACAGAGGGAGTCATAGCACCAGTGTACTGCAACCCCCATTTACCAGATACTGACCCTGGACACGCAGGGGCCCAGCACCAAGTACTGGCACAGGTTCAGGTTGCTTCTGTGTGTGATGCAAACGTCCCAAATATGAAATCAGATTCATACCGGACAAAATATGTAAACAGCGTACAAGTCTCTACATGTCACAAGTGAACCTATCTCAAGCCAACAGCATTACTTATTATCCAGGAAATGACTGAAACCCTCCACCCGCCTACCTCCACCCTGACTCATAACATAATCATAACATGCCACGTTGTTTCAGTGTAGCTGGCTACTCTGCACACTTTGTAAACTAACATGGTGGTTACATTGTCTCTATAGCTTTCCAGCAGTTTATTCTGTGTACAGGGCCTTCACTGGTTACATCCCTGGGCATTAATTCCTCCAGCAGACAGTTAAGCTAAGTCAGACTGTTATGACGCAGGGCTGGAGCCTCTGGGTACTAAATCAAGCTTAAAGGCAAAAGTGAATCTGTCCGCTCTTAATTCACAGACACGTCAATCCCACAACAACCGGTCTCCCGTCTTTGGTCGGGCGGTTTTCCAGCCAACCGGTCCAAGCAGGCCAGCTTTCCGGCCGGGCCCGGTTCCCGTTGCCATGGAGATGACGTCATGCTGCAGCACCGGGAGGAACGGCGCAGCCGCAGACGGAGGGAAGGGCGAGACAGCTTCCAACGCAGCCACAGCTCCTCCGCCATTCAGCCAGACTGTCCACTGAGCCGGGAGGGCCAGGACCGAACAGCCAGCAGAACCGGAGCCCGTCGTCACCTTCTTCCCCGTTCAATACATCAGCTCTCTGTGATACCCCCCACACCGCAGCGACAATATGCGTGAGATAGTGCACCTGCAGGCCGGACAGTGCGGGAACCAGATTGGAGCAAAGGTATGAAACGCAGAGACACCGCTCCGCTTTGCATCTACCTGTTAGCAGTCGCTGGTTGAATTCTAGTTTGTTCCTGCTGATGCTGACGTGTTGGCTGCTAAGAGGCCAAGGACAGGAAACACTAAATAGGTCAACATAGTGGAAGTGTTGTGTAAGTCGGGCGAAGGCAGAATACAATAGCATCCTTCAGGATGGGCGGTGGCAAGCAGAGACATCCCCGCTGTTGTCACTTGATGCGCTTTAAATGAACGAATATCCCCAAACTGAGCCACTGTCAGTGAAACCGCACGTTGCAGTGATTGTGTCGGTGTGTTTATGTGGTGACGGTGTTCTGTCTCTGAAATCAGGGAGGGTTTTCACAGGAAGTTAATGAATGAACACACGACAGGCATGTTCACGCGTGTATGTGCGTGTGTGTGAATGTGGTCAAGAGAGGGGGGCAGAGGGGTGTGGCTCACACACTGGAACGATATGAAGCACACATCAGGTGCCATGTAGCTATAATTTCTTTATTACTCTGGTGCTGCAATTCACAAGTGACTTTGTCGTTCTGAATGTCAGTTCTGCTGAAAAATGTACTGTAATAATAATCATTCAGCATTCTGTGGCTGCTCGGCCTTAATGAGTAAGATGGGTTGTAAAGTTCAGTATAAATGGAAGCCATTTACATTACCTCTGCTAAAGTGTTTGGTTCAGGCATTTTTTATTAACTGGTCTTCATCTGATGTTCCCCATCAACCTGTCTGTAGTTCTGGGAGGTGATCAGTGATGAACATGGCATCGACCCAACAGGGACTTACCATGGAGACAGCGATCTCCAGCTGGACAGAATCAATGTCTACTATAATGAGGCTTCAGGTGGGGACAGTACGCAGCTGCACTCACATGTCATGCAAACAATACCTGTGAACTAAGTGGCCCAGAAGCTTTTGTTTTTGGTTTTAAATAAAAAATCGAGACACATGCATTTGTTCTGCAGGTGGAAAGTATGTGCCTAGGGCCATCCTAGTGGATCTGGAGCCAGGCACGATGGACTCTGTCCGCTCCGGTCCCTTCGGACAGATCTTCAGACCTGACAACTTTGTCTTTGGTATAAATCATCATCTTCTTCACACAAACACATTTACACACATTATTTACAGTTGTTGCATTTCATATAGTATAAGTTCATGAGGTAAATTGTAATTAACCCTTCCCTTGCAGGCCAGAGTGGAGCAGGTAACAACTGGGCCAAGGGCCACTACACAGAAGGAGCTGAGCTGGTGGACTCAGTCCTGGATGTGGTGAGGAAGGAGGCTGAGAGCTGCGACTGCCTCCAGGGTTTCCAGCTCACACATTCCCTGGGTGGCGGCACTGGTTCTGGTATGGGAACTCTGCTCATCAGCAAGATTCGTGAGGAGTACCCTGATCGTATCATGAACACCTTCAGTGTGGTGCCCTCTCCCAAGGTGCAGTGATCATGTCGTACTGCTCGATTGTTCTTTCTCCTTCTCTGGCCTTTTTTTCCTGACATGTCTTCTGTCTCCAGGTGTCGGACACCGTGGTGGAGCCCTACAACGCCACCCTGTCTGTCCACCAGCTGGTTGAGAACACGGACGAGACTTACTGCATCGACAACGAGGCCCTGTATGACATCTGCTTCCGCACCCTCAAACTCACCACTCCCACTTATGGAGACCTCAACCATCTGGTCTCTGCCACCATGAGCGGGGTGACAACTTGCCTGCGTTTCCCCGGCCAGCTGAACGCTGACCTCCGCAAGCTGGCGGTCAACATGGTGCCCTTCCCTCGTCTTCACTTCTTCATGCCAGGCTTCGCTCCACTCACTAGCAGGGGCAGCCAGCAGTACAGAGCCCTCTCTGTGCCCGAACTCACTCAGCAAATGTTTGACGCCAAGAATATGATGGCCGCCTGCGACCCACGCCACGGCCGCTACCTAACTGTGGCCGCTGTGTTCCGCGGCCGCATGTCCATGAAAGAGGTGGATGAGCAGATGTTGAATGTGCAGAACAAGAACAGCAGCTACTTTGTCGAGTGGATCCCCAACAATGTCAAGACAGCCGTGTGCGACATTCCTCCTCGTGGCCTCAAGATGGCCGCCACCTTCATTGGCAACAGCACGGCCATCCAAGAGCTCTTCAAGCGTATCTCCGAGCAGTTCACCGCCATGTTCCGTCGCAAGGCCTTCCTCCACTGGTACACCGGCGAGGGCATGGATGAGATGGAGTTTACTGAGGCGGAGAGCAACATGAACGACTTGGTGTCCGAGTACCAGCAGTATCAGGATGCTACAGCTGAAGAGGGAGAGTTTGAGGAGGAGGGAGAGGAGGAGGTGGCCTAAGGCAAAATCACTCATCATTTCTCCATCTAAATATCCATCCACTTACTTCCTACTCTGGATCCTGCTCTCTGTCTCTGACTTTTTTCTTTAAGAATTCTCTCCTTTCTCTGTCTTCTTATCCTTGTATTCCCTCTTTCTTTTTCTCTGCCTCTTCTCTTTAATGTATTCACAGCCCCCTCTCATTCACCCAGAGTAGGAATCACTACACTAAATTGTTCATGTACTGTAGAGGTAGCTAACACAAGTGTGCTTGTGGTATTTTGTCAGTAGCTTTCAGGTAATGTTGTCACCATCAGTCAAACAGTTTCATACCCGGATATTCAGTAAAACTGTTCAACTAATGCAGAGTTGATCATGATTCTAATTTGGCATTGATTAAAATAAAGTTGTTGG
>OMLM01003357.1:5086-23309 GCA_900302695.1 Helostoma temminkii
CACCCACAAACCCATCCACTTAGTTCCTTTCACACTCTGTCTCATTAAATTATGCTGACCATGTGGGGTTTTTTTCTTTCCTTTTTTTCACTTCATATGAAGGTCCCTCATTTTTGTAAGTAGCAGTGAGGGGTCATGTCATCAGGCAGGCAGACCGAATAATACAGAGAAGCATGCTTGTCAGAGAAAAGTTACATTATGGATTACTGGTAAGTTTATTAGAAGGACACATATAGCATATACAGTATCACACTATATTAAATGTATGTAAGGTAAGCTGTGGTCTGATTTAAAAAAATAAAATGCTTGAAAATAGGTTTTCTTAGTTTGAAAATCACTGTAGTTTGCCATGATTAAAATACACTATGTAGTGAATGCACTATATATACATGTATCACACATAGTATGTATGATACACTAAACATTTACACAAAAGGAGTAGATGTAATAACTAACACCACCAATCAAGCCAAAGTTCAACATATTTTTGAAGATTTGAACTGGAAAAAAATGTACATGTAAACTACTGAAAATGAAAATATCCCACGCTACTAAACGTGAGGAAAGCACGTGGATATACAAATTGGATTGTGTGATTAAACAGTCATGGTCTGTGCGTGCATGCTAGTGTGATCTAAAACGCTGAAGCCTCAGCACACACACACACACACACACACACACACACACAGACACTAAGAGTAAACTTTCCAGTGAAGTCAGCAATAGGTTTAGTCTTAATGTGTCAGATAAAAAAATATTTATTACATAAATATACATACGTTTACGCATAATTTTTAAAAAAAATATGTATCAATTGTTTTTGTTTATTAATGAAGTAGCAGTATACATACTGTATAATTCAACCAGATAATTTTATGTGTAAAAACCCCATCAGATAGTAAATGTTTTTCAAATCTGAGCTTCTATTTATGCTATCTACACATATCTAATACTAGATTAAATCTTTGAATTCTCATTTGTTGGTGCTGTTTGTCTGCTGTATAGGAAGTAAAGGCCTGTCCATTCTTTTGAAATTACCCGATCAAAAAAATTATCTTATATACACTACTGTTCTAAATATAGTTACAACATGCTTCACAGAAAACCACACTAATCAGTAAAATGCAAAAATAATGAAACAACAAGAAGAACACAGTAAAACAACGAGGAGCATCCAAAATGAAAAACAAAACTGAATGAATAGTTACAAATGTAAACTCGTGTGCTTTGCTGAACGTTAATACCAACTGCAGTTTACAACTTACTGCAAGTCTGAATTACGTACAGATTATATTTGTGTTATATAATCAGAAGTCACTTATGTAGTGGATATTTCTTTCTCTGTCGCACATATACGTTTATATGTGCACATGCACACACACACATCATAACTGTGGTTACTGCAAAGCCCCAGCTCCAAAAGCCTCTGTTTCCTTTATTGTGGTTTTGGCATGCCAAGATCAAACAAGCCTATCAGCAACTTCAGACTCTTCATAACTCACTCCATCTGAGAGGAGAGTTATTACAGGTCTCTTTTGAATTAGATCACTGGGTCAATCCAGAATGATTGAGTGTCTAACTAAACTTATCAACAGGCTCTTGGATGACCTCTTTTGATGTATGATTTACGATTATTTAAACACACCATTGAAACCATTACTATCTAATGATGTACTCTTTCTCTGATTCAGTTTGACACAACAAAACACATCTCCCCGCGCTGTGTTAAACTAAATTATGTGTGGGTATTTTAACAGGGCAGGAGCATCTGCTGTTCCTGCCCACACGGTGCCAACATGGCAGACAGCCTAATGGCTGATGCCAGGTGGCAGTGCCGGGGCACTGTGACGAAACTCACACACATCCGTAACTCTTCCGCCTGCCTTCTTCTCACAGCACTAACACTTAAACCAAAATCAGGTTGTGTAATTGTTGTACTTTTAAAGATCAGTAACGGATTGTACAACATGAAACAATTAGTAATGGACAACAAGTTTCATCCTGTTTTGTTTCTTTGTTAGGAAGAAGCTTTCAGAGACAAATGCAAGTGGCCTATCTTTTTGTCTATCTTTGTTCAAAGTACAATTTGGTCCTGTTCTGCTTTTCACATGAGCTGTGTAAGGTGTGAACACAGGAAATGCTTTTCTCTTTATGTGGTTACAGGACAGAACAAGACAGAGAGGAGTCATGCCACATAATGGCTCGTCATGCTTCTTTAGGTTCTGTGTCCCAGGAGTTTTGCCAGGAAAGCTGCGTCATTCAGGTGTGTCATAAATACACAGAGGACATAGCCGCTGTCAAAAGATTACAAAACACACAGAAAAGCAACATGCGTAAGAGAGGAGTGGGCGTAAAATAGTTGAAATGCACCTAATACTCCAACACACACACACACACACAATCGGAAATAACACACCCTCTGATGTGACAAGGCTTGAGTGAGTCAGTGTGAGTCTTTGACAGTATGGACTCTCCTCTGCAGCAAGATTTCACCCTAAGGCGCTGAGCACAGCTTAAGTACGCCCTCATGTCACTGCAGGTTTCCGTGTCATGACATGATGCCATCTCAGAAATATTACTCAGGAAAGTCTTCTACTGCCTTCCAAGCATACCAGCGCTGGGAATGTGGGATGTACTCTTTCCGATGAAGGCGCAAATTAGGCAACACTATGAACCGGAAAAACATATTTGGATAAATGTTTACATTTTGTAGGTGCAGCTAATTAAATGGAAAATGCAAGTAGAACAACCAGTTAAGTGGTCCTACAGCTTTATAGTCCTTCAGAAACAAGGGAAAAACAGTATTTCTACATTTAACTTTTTGTTTTAATGTTCAACAGGATACACACACACACAAACTCTAGGAGACCCGTATACTGGTATAAAAAAACATATGATATTACCATTGCCGTCACCAACTTAAGCTCTTAACTTTTATGGCATTGCAATCAGAGCTAATTTTAGTCTTGTCCACATACTCTGCATGAGGCCTGTTTACCACATGCAGTGTGGTTGAATGCAGCATGCCCGTCAACGTGCTGCAAACAACCACACAGAGCAAACAAAACCAGACACATTCGTGCCACACTACACAACAAACGCACTGTGCTCCCATTTCATATGGAGCGTCTTTTCTGCTGTGAGGCTTGAATTGCTTTAAACTTAGACCTCTAAATGCTTTATACTTGCTCTTTTTATGTTACATTTGTGATTGCTAACAACTGAGCAGCATTTATCATGACTGTACATACTCTCCTCTACAGATCTTCCACCCTGTTGATAGCAAAAAGGTGCAATTCCTTAAGAGGAAACGGGATGACACAGGTGAAAGTATAGCAGGAGGGTGTCCATATTATTCCCACACACACAAAAAGAGTTTATTAAAAAAAAAAACTTTTTAGAGGTCTCATTATAACAATCTATCAGCACTTTAATTCATTTTCTTATCCAGTCAGTTTGAGTAAAACAGTAATTACACATCTGGAAGCAAAATTAATAATTAATAATACTTTTTTTTTTTTTTTTTTACCCAAAATATATTGAAGCCCACTTTGCCAGGAAAAGAAAACTTTTCTTGTATTTTGTGTATATTTTTACTTATATTTTACTTATATTACTGGAAGATTTTTTTACAAAACTTGTGCCTACATTTACATTTACCTTTGTAAACAACAACTACAGATTTTTTTGTCTCAGTTTTATCTTTTTAACAATTCCTGTTTTTGGTCTGAATTACTAGAATCAAATTGTTGTTGGACACTGATATTTCACCAGCAGCCACCTGTTAACCACTTTTAAAGCTCATTTTATTATGTCATAGTCATGTTTAACAGCATTTTTGATTTTATATCAATTTACATTAGAGTGCATACGCTGGATATACTTGATAAAATGCCTGCGAATGTTAGTGTCATTTTTGTTGCAGTGCTCCCTCAACTCTCCTCTACTGTGAACACAACTTCCAAGAGGCATTGTTTAGGTTTGACATTTCAAATGTGGTTTACCATTTTATTGTGCTGACACACGTCTGAGCCAAAACCCAGTGCAGCTGACCTGACGTACTGTACATATTATGGCTGACCCTGTGAGACTATTGGCCCTTTGCACAAAACAAACATAATATACAGGGGTTACAGGGATTACTTTGCCAGATGCTTGGACATTTGGCTGAAAACTCACTGTGCGGCCCATACTCTCTTTTCGAAAATAAACTCCCAGACCTCCTCCTGTGAGTTACAGTAAATTTTGCTGTCACCTTTTCACTACGCGTTGTTGTTGTTGGAGCTCAGCTCTGATCAGATGGAGTACTCACATTGTGAAAATTTGTGTCAATTACAAGCTGTTGTACAGTTAAAGGGGAACACCTGCCATTTAATCAGTCAACCATCATAAAAGCAGATAGAGAACTGTTTTCTCATGTTACTGGTATTTATTGTTCACATAAAAACATTCAGACTCACTAGAACACGCCACAAGTCTTTGTCTTGTATTAAAACCTAGACTTTTAAACGGTAAAATAAAAATTAAGATGTTGACAGCTTTCACCCTTCACTTTGAATTAATAGCTTTCAGTATTGACACAACGCAAACACGGGAACACAACACAGTCAGTTGATATGCAAAGCAATTTTGAATGAACACAATGCCAACCTCAAGTCATCACACGGACCCACAACAGAGCTCTGTGACTTTCTACCAGTGTCTAGTCTGTTCTTTATATACATAAACAAAGCTAAACAAAACAGAGAACACACACAGAAAACAGAGTTTGTTATTCAGTGCAGCTGCTTCTGATCACTGGACAATCAGAGTAAAACAAACTATCAGATATAATTGAGGCAGCACTCAAAGTAACACTGCCCCGCAGGGGGCCTTTCCTGAGCCATATGAGAAGGAGCTTTCAGGAAAACCCCCACTATAAAAGAAGCTGTGGTAAAAACGGACCTTCCACATCCTAGGCAGAGGACTTCCTGGGTGTTTGATCTGTAATGACTGTCACTTTCATTTAACATGATTTAATTGTTCACAGTTCTGTCTTTCAAAAAACGCCCCCGCGAATACTTGCGGCAGCTGAGACACCCTGCTGAGTGCATTCATATCTGCAGCATAGTGGTGGAAGGCAGCAGGACAGGATTGCTGATGATTCAATTTATTTAATATGCGCTTCCAACAGGCTTTCCTGTTTACCACATCACCATTATGAGTAATCGTGTCATACTCTCAGTTGCTCAAAACAGCCTGTTCGCTGACCTAAACACCATGAGCTATTATCACCACATCACTGTGGAAATCTTACAGATGACTTGTTTCGTGATATTTGGAGTATAACTATGTTGTGCGTGTTCTGTCGACACTGAATTCACTTTTTTAAGCCCTCTTCCATTCAAAAGGACTTGTTTTTCTTGTTGCTGGTTAATTGAGCACAATGCTGTATTTGCCAAGTTCCTCATCTTAAACCTGAGGTTAACAGGTGTATTTACTGTACGGACTGATTTTGATGATGAATTAATTTTCATATTATGAATGTTTCCTGAACAGAGAAGGGGCAGTGTTACTAGTTAATAAATTATTATTCTTTTTTTTGTGTGAATCACTACAAAAAACACCAGCTAATTTTTTATGATATTGTTTTATTATCAAGTAATTATATTTATTTAAAATATATTTTTGTGTATATTCTGCTTGTACTAGATAGACAATGGTCAGAAAAACAGATGCACTCAGCTGGATAAACATACTAAAAATAAAAAAAATGTAAAATGCATTTCTAATGTACCTCTGTAAAAATGTCAGAAGAAATTTTGCTTCTAAAATACACTATGTGAAGAGTTTCCTAATAAAAAGTGTGAATTTTAAAATATAAAAAGCTAAATTAAAGGCATGTTTTTCTACCATTAAAAAAACAACCCAGTGTTACCTTCATGTCTACCTGTGATCTGCATTCAACATCCTAAATCCATAAATTTAGTTTGGCTTAAAGCTGCATTTGATGCTTTGTCATTTAATGAAGAAAATAAATCTACATCTAGATGAAGTTCTGCACCACTAGGGGGAGCAACCCACCCTGACTTCCTACCATACAATGGAAACAGATCTATATTGTCTTTTTTTAGGATGTTGAATTTGACTGAAATCATTAAAGTGTAGAAAAGCACACAAATTTAAGGTGAATGGAAAATGGTTTTCACATCCTCTAAAGGATTCCCTTTTTTCATGCTGCCACCTACTGGTGAGACAGAGGGATGATAGACAACCCCCATAGAGAATTGCCTTGGTGTAATCTGATTATGACTAGGTGGAAGCTTTTACAGTCAGAAGCGTAGACGCTTTCTACAGCAGAAATTATGACTTATCAAAGTAGACAAAGCACATGTGCTACTAATAAAATGAATGAAAATAATTCCGTGTTTAAGTGTGTTCAACTATGGCAGTGACAGTAAGCCGGCATGTGCAACACCACGACCCTGAAACAAAACCATCAGTAGAAAAACTGTCTTCTGTGAACAAGAACCATCATGCATCCTCTCAACTGAGCTGTATTATTTATTATAATAACATTATATAATATTATTATTTATCAGTTTTCTATTTCACATGCAGCGCTGCACTATTTTTGCAGTGTATTTTTAAAAAATCTATCCGATCTGTTGATCCTGGATGTGTTTGGTTTTCTGAATTTCTACATAAAAGGTTGTCAACATCAGGAATGACAAGAAAGAGACCTGTTCAACATGTACAACAATAGCACCACCACTGAAACCACAAATATTCCCATTCAGTTCAAGTCGGTTTATTTATATAGTGTCAAATCAAATCAACAAAAGTCATCTTGAGGTACTTTACAATGTAAGATCTTACAGAACATAACAATATAACCATTAATTACATAGAAAACCCAACAACCCCACTTGAGCAGCACTAAGCAACAGTGGGGAAAAAACTCCCTTTAATGGAATAAACCCCCAGAAGAACCAGGCTCAGGGTGGGTGGCCATCTGCCTCAGCTGGTTGGGGTGAGTGGAAAGGAAAAGACAAAATAAACAACAGAAAATTCAGAGCTAAGTTCGTAGGACCAGTAACTGCACACAGGAAATTCAGCTCCGAGGTCAGGGATACCTGCAGAAAGGTACAGAGAGGAACAACTACGAGCTTAAGAGGACAGAGATAGCTGGAGAATGAATAGTCATCTCTACTGTAGGTGGAGGAAACCAGAGGAAGAAAGCGAGGCCTCTGGGAAGAAGAGACAGCCTACTCACACATGATCACATCCTGCTGTCCACAAGTAAAATAATCAGGACATTAAATGATACGTCCAGTTTCTGGGAAGTGTTGGAACAATGTCAACTTGGAACTTGTGAACACAAGTTTAAACCAAATGACCTCCTCACTGAGCGCTGTTGTCACCAACCACAAGCTTTAAATGTCATAACGCTCATAGATGTGATGCTGAAACAAGTTATATGTGTAATAATGTGTAAGATGTGTCTGTAAGAAAGAACAAATATTCACTTTTTGGCACTGTGGACTAACAGCTAGTGTTTAGATTGAAAATTATTCAGAAGAGGTTTTAGTTTATTGACACTGTAAAGTGTGGTTATTTTTGTTTGAAGACAGCTAATTAAATCATATGTACCCCATCCTATTAAGATTGAAGTTTGCCATTACTTTAGGCTGTCAATTCTTTACCAGGTAAAGTGTTGCGAACCTGAGCCAAGTAGTGCCGGTGGCCGACACTAGAGGCTTTTCTGCTGCTGGGTTCTGGTGTTGTTTTGGTTAGCTAGCTACTTGTTAGCCCATGCTTTCTGCTGTAGCCGGCTGTAATGGTGATGGCTCTCCCATGAGGCGGGGGAGCGGGGCTGTGTTTTCTGACTAAACGCCGTGTGAAGAGCCGTGGCCATGGCCGCGGTTTTCGACATCGATTTGGATCAACCGGATGAGAATGTCTCTGACGACGAACTTGAGGACGGGGTGAGTTTACGTTAACGTTGGGGCTAATGCCGTCGCTGTTAGCCAGCCAGCTAGCTAGCACTTAGCAACTACGAGGCCTCTGTTGCTAACAGCAGTGGTCAGGAATCCATTATCGGACATGCACTCGTCTAACCCTTTCCCGCGGAATCTGACAGTCGACAGTAAACATTACACTTTATTTATTGCTACACACATTTCCGTTGCAATACTTGAATCTTAAGTGAGGTACAACCAACACGTTTATGTTTCATTTCAACCCACCGGACACAGCTTATTTCTTCTACAGAAAAGTGTTGGTGCTTCTCCGACTTTACGTTGAGTTAAAGTGACCATCGTTCAAACCACACCAAACGCTAACTTTAACGCTCTGGTGAACAGGCCGTGAAGCCACAACTATCACCATGTGAGAAAACTGGTTATCGGAAACAGGGAAACGACGCTTGGAAATCCCCTGAAGCCGACCGCTCGTCGGTACATGTCCGATAATGAAGTCATAAGTTAAACAGTGTTGTGCTCTGCATCCGCATTCCTGTGTTGCAGGAATGTGCCTACATTGACTTACAACTAATAATATATGCCCCATGTAGTTATGGTTTGACACCTATTTTGACCACGCTAAAATAATTAGCCCCTCGAAAAAAAGTCCTTGTTTCTTGGACTGTTGTCCCAGGCCACACTGTTTGCTAGCTTTGCCTCTAATACGTTTCTACCGGTCATTGATTTATTAGCCGTTAGCTTAGCTACGTACAGTATTTTAATGTTGTTGCTAAGCTAATATTAAAAACAAAGTTGCGCGTATATTAAATACCATATAAATGGTGATGAATTAGACGGACCTGTTATTTTAAAGTGACCTAGACTAAAGTATGTGGCTACAAAATAAACTAAAATGACCAGTAAATTACTGTTGCGTCTGTGATGAGTGTTTCTGCTAAATAACATTCCTGCATACTGAGAGTTTCTGTTCCTCTTGTTTTCAGAGCCAGCTCAATGAATACATGGACCAGTGCAGTAGCTTTGACTTGTGAGTAAAAGCAGTGCGTAATCCTCCCAGAACCAGAAGAAGGAACAATGTTTTTATTTGGGTTAAAGGAAATTATCGCTATGTCAGTGCTTTGACTAAACTAATTAAAATGATTTATAAATGTATTGACTGACAGAAAATAAAGATGACTGGTAATTGTTGGAGTAACTGGTAAAGATAAAGTGTCAAACAGGAGCCTGTTCCTATTCCTGCAATGGAAAGATGTACTGCTGTTCCATGCAGTTTATGTAATTGCAAAATCAATATGTTGGTGTGTGTACTGTTAATTAGACAAAAAGATATCTGAGAGTTCACCTTGGATTCCAGGAAAATGTGTTAGACATATTATAGACCAAATAATCATATTTACTCAATGATTAATAAATTGGGAAAACATTAAGCTGATTGATTATGAAAATAATCATTAGTTACACCTTGATAGCATGTGTGATGCTATTTTTATTGTTATTATTATTCAACTAGTTACAGAATAAACACAAGCCTAACTAAAGCCAACTTAACTGTAGGAAGTCAGACAGGCGTGAGAGCTTAAAGGGAAAACCAATGTAAGGTCTGTTGGACCATCACAAGCCTCAGTACTTCTTGGCATAGTCTGTGAAGCTGCAGCGAATAGACAGACACCACTCTCTCAAAAGCTATTTCCTTGTTGGACATTTTGTTGCTGGTTGGTTAAGAGTGGTGTCCCTTCGTCAGCCAACCACGTGTAACGGGTTTAATAATAACTTATATCTTGGAAAAGGTCTCTGGAGTTAAAATATAAATAAATTGGTCTTCATTGCACTAATCTGGATGTATTTGAGGGATATTTGTATGAAACCATTTGGGAACCACTTAAGCAGTGCACACCCATCACACTCAGTCAGCTGTTTATTCCTATGAAACTATTGCGCTCAACTCAACCTCAGTTCAGCCATTACCCATGTTTATATTTAGAGCCAAAAGCTTTTAACGCTTATTGATGAAACTGCTGTGTGTGTCTGGAAGATTGTAAGCACAGTATTGACTGAATGTTCTGAATGTGCCTTCTCTCTTTGTTTTCTTTATCCTCTGTTTTACCAGTAACATGGATGACTGTGAGAAGTTTGAGATTTCAGAAAACAATGTAAACAAGGGAACAGAGCAGATCAGACCTGAATGTTTTGAGCTGTTGAAGGTTTTGGGGAAAGGTGGTTATGGAAAGGTGAGGCAAATTCTTTTTTCACACACTCATAAGTTGACTTCTAAAACTTTCCTCACTCTGATGTAACTTGAATAAAATTTTCAGTTTAGATGGTTATAGCCATATACATATAGTTAATGGAGACAAACAGCTGTGTAGAGTTGTATACCTGGCTGTGTAGGAGAGGCGTGCCATATCATAGCATCCATAAAAATACTGCTATAAATGTTTACATGATTAAAAAGTGTCACTTTGTGACATTAATGATATTTATGATTTGTTTCGTAGCACGCACAATAATGACAAAAGCCAAATGCCTGAGAGTGACAGCAGCACGTCAGCCTCAGATGATAATTTAGTACCATTGTCTATGTTTAGTACATAAAAGTGAGCTATTGTAATAGTATTTAAGCTTCACCAGGTAGATTTCTCCTGGACAGTACAGATACTTAACATAAGTCTCCAGAGGACAGAATGAGGTCATGACCATAATGGATCATGAGCAATGCTGCCTCGTTTCCCTCCATGGATTTCTTTTGTTCAAACTGTTTGCTCTGCGTATCTGCTGTCTCAGTGCATTTTCTTTTTCTCTCTCCCCCTGCAAATGTCATTTTGCAGTTACATGTGCACAGCCAAAAAAAAACAAAAGAAAAAAGTCACAAAGCAGCATTTGCTGTCACTCTACAATTACAATCTGAACAGTGCTTCTAAAATAACAAATTATCACTGATTGCATGTCCAGTATACAGTTTTTTTAAATACAAAAAATACATTTTAAATACATGCAGCTGCATGTAATCAATTACTGCTATTAATTACTATACTTTACAAAAAAAAGGAATACTGATTTACTGAATTACTGACAGTTACAATTACGGAACAGCTCTGCTCAGTAACCATAACAGACAATTCAACACTACATTTTAAATGTACTGAAAATAAAAAAAAAAATGTAGGAAATGACACGTAGTGTTTTTTTGGCTTGGGGTCTGCCAGCACATTGTCAGTGATTGTGGGGGAAGACATTACATTTACTTAAAATTACAATAGGTGGGGAAATTTTGGCTGTGGGAAACTAAGAAAATGTACATCTGGTATCCCAGAACTATTTTTTACCCACATCAACATAAAACATAACTGTAATCATTGCATATTACCAAACTGAAATGATGTTTCTTTTTTCTAAGCATGACAAAGAAAGTGCAAATCACAGTTGTTTTGGAAACATTTAGACTTTAACAAGCAGACACATAACTTTTTCTTTTCTTCAAGTGGTTTTGTGTGTGAGTAAGAGCATTTTCTGCAACTTTTTTTTACTATTTCTCAGCAATACACACACACTATAATTTATTTTGAGATTTGTGTCTTAACAGCACATTTGATGGCACAGATTTCAAGTTCATTGGGCTTAAAACCCTGTTTTGAGAATTATGTCTGTATACTATACAGATGTGCAAAAATAGACTTTGGTTCAGTCCCTGGTCACTCTTCAGTCTGATTTAAATAAGCATAACCTTCTTCATTTTATCCATGAAGGGAGTGATCTTTGTTAATTCATTGCTTAGTCAAATGAAGCACCAAAGAAAATTAATGTCTTATATTTCATTTCATAATACATTTTATGTATGTTTTTTTTTAAACTAAACTAAACAAAAGATAGTTTCAACAGTGAATCATGTGAATTCATTGTCATATAATAGGACATTATCATTTTCAGGAAAATCTTTCAAGCCAAATCATTATGACTGTTTATTTTATCCATTTCCACCACTTACTGAGATTGTATTGACAGCTGTGAAGTATTAAACTGAATTCTATGGTCCAGGTGAACCTGGATAAAGCCTGGATAAATGTCTGTAGATTTTGCTTGAAATTGTGAACATTTTTACAGGTGTTTCAAGTTCGGAAGGTTTCCGGAAACACTTCTGGGAAAATTTTTGCTATGAAAGTTTTGAAGAAGGTGAGTGTTTTTGCTTTTCACATATTGTTTAAAGGGTATAATGTTTTATGTGAGAATCATTTTGTTGGTATACAGTAACTTGAGTTATCCTGCTTTAAGGTTTACCTAACTGCCCCCTAGTGCACATACAGAGTAGTGTGGCGTTATAGAAATAGCACGTGGATGATCTAATCCATATGTAAGGAAACACGAGAAGCCTACATCTATGGGGAATTGGCTTCTTATATGCTCAGTTGATTCCTCAGCTTTATGCAGCTTAGATGTGTGTAGTGTTTCACATAGACTGTATGCCACTATGTGTATTTTATGGTGACTGACATCCTGGTGCATTCAGATCTGAAGCCAGAAGCTCAGCTCAGACCACCCAAACTAATGGTGGCAGTTGATTTCTCATGAAACTTCATACCGGCTGCTGCTTCTATTCAGCTCTGCCTCTTGTGTACAGCTGACACAGAGCTGATGCCTGATTGCTGGTGAAAAGCCAGCTCATGTAGCCTGAAGCTTGAGGCTTTTGTTAATGTCTTTGTTTATTGGCTTAACTGTAGCCTCACTGTAGCTACAGTCCTGCCGTCCCAGTTCCTGCTCTGCATCTGCAGCTGATGATGAAACTTTGACACCAGCTTAACAGGGTTAAATGTTACAGCCTGTATCGTTTCACACCCCGTCTTTCTGTACTTTTCTGTCCCCTGCCAGGCGATGATTGTGCGTAACGCAAAGGACACAGCGCACACCAAAGCTGAGAGGAACATTCTGGAGGAAGTAAAGCATCCTTTTATTGTGGACCTCATCTACGCCTTCCAGACAGGGGGAAAATTATACCTCATCCTAGAATATCTGAGCGGTGAGCATAGTGGGGCCCGAACAAGCAGTATACATTTTAGCACTCCTCACTGTCATAAAGTTACACCAGAAATTAGACTGACAAGATTTAGGTTTTTCTTGCTGTACGTTCATCTGTGTGTGCATGTATGTTTTTAGTACATTGATATTTGGTCTGCATTGCAACAATGAATTCAGTTGACTGACAGATTTTATATGTGGTTGCTGCAGGAGGAGAGCTGTTTATGCAACTGGAAAGAGAGGGTATTTTTATGGAAGACACAGCATGGTAAGTTAGTTTGGAGAGCATGGGTCGGTGTTTCAGAATGTTAATACAGAACCCAACTTGCTCCTGACATTTAAGGGACGTTGTGCTGTAGTTTAATGCCTTATGTGCACTTTTCATAAAGGCACTACATAAATGTAGTCCATCTTAAATATGTACCCATGGATTCAGTTAACTTAGGTTAACTTGCTTAGATTTATTTACAGGGTTTCTCATGATCAGTTGGGATTTTCTGAGAAATGCGTGTGAAGAAAACATGTTTCAAAGTTGAAAGACTTCTATTTCAGGCGGTTATGCTCAAACAAGTCAACTTGAAATTTCTTTTAATCTAGCATCAGCTTTTCCACTCACATCTCGTATGTTTGTCCACATATTTTCAAGGCCATAACCAGTATTTAGAGTATGAAATCATTCCCAAATGACTACAGTGTGGGAATTGCAATGATCACCCAATGTTGAAAGTGTGTTTTTGCTGTTGACTCAGATGATGTCCACATGTCATTGTGTTATCTCTGGCAGACTAATTGTAATAATAATTAAATAAAAGAATTAAAAATAATTCTATTACAGAGCATTTTAAATCAGGACCGTTTACTTTTGTGGGACAGACTCTTGCAGCACATGTACTTTCCTAAACACAGCTTGTAGCTAAACATTTGTGTGAACCAAGCTGCTAAACAACAAGCGTGCGTACTATAGCCAGGATATCACCTAGCTACAGATCACTGGAGACCAGGGTGTATAGATTATAATGTGATGGGTAAATGGGAAAACAAATGTACTCTTTAACTTGACTTGTTTGTTTCTGTTAACAGTTTCTACCTGGCTGAAATCTCGATGGCTCTGGGTCACCTGCACCAAAAAGGCATAATCTATAGAGACCTGAAGCCTGAGAACATCATGCTCAACAACAATGGTACAACAACTTGAATTGCTCCTAGATGTCCTTTCGACATATGACGCATTGGTCTCAGAATGGATTCTTTCTCTGGGTAATCTGATACTTAACTTTTGTTTGCAGTGTAGCTTCTCTCATGTTTGTGCATTGCTTCTATCTAGGGCATGTGAAACTGACAGACTTTGGTCTATGCAAAGAATCCATCCACGACGGAACAGTCACACACACTTTCTGTGGCACGATTGAATACATGTAAGTCATACAGTCATCATGCATGACAGATGTAGATTCATATTTTAATTCTGTATGCCATATTTTAATTCTGTAGACATTTGACCATTCAGACACACATGCTACTTTTGCTAATTGTGGTGCATCTTCTGAAATGTCTCCTTCCCCAGGGCTCCAGAGATCCTAATGAGAAGTGGACATAACCGTGCAGTGGACTGGTGGAGTCTGGGAGCTCTTATGTATGACATGCTAACAGGCGCAGTAAGTACATGCTAATTGATTGCGAAAATAGACAGGTTTATCACATTAGTGTGGCCATCACATGGAAAATTCATGGGGGCAGTGCTGTCTGACCTGCTGCTTCCTACCTACTGTTCTCTCTTAGCCCCCATTCACTGGCGAAAACCGGAAAAAAACAATCGACAAAATCTTGAAATGCAAACTCAGCCTTCCACCTTACCTCACACAAGAAGCCAGGGACCTTTTGAAAAAGGTGAGCAACAGCCTCTTTCGTACTAACCCATGCATTGCTGAAGTATTTTGACATATGATTGTCGAATTGAATCTCCAAACTTTGTCTTTCAGCTGCTGAAACGAAATGCCTCATTGCGACTCGGGGCTGGACCAGGAGATGCTGCTGAGGTCCAGGTAAAGACATTTCCTTGGATTTAATACATTCACAAAAATAATGTGAAAGCTTTTTAGAAAACATGGTGGGGGTCGTGAAATGTGAAGCCTCTGCTGCTGTTATCTCCCACAGGCCCACCCATTTTTCCGGCATATAAACTGGGATGACCTCCTCGCTCGCAAAGTAGAGCCTCCATTTAAACCTTTCCTGGTGGGTTTGTCTTACAAAGGAACATCCTCTGTGACTTGTCCCTCAAACGTAATTAACCTACCTGTTTCTTTTGGCAGCAATCAGCTGATGATGTCAGCCAGTTCGACTCCAAATTCACCAGCCAGACTCCAGTGGACAGCCCTGACGATTCTGCGCTCAGCGAAAGTGCCAATCAAGTCTTCCTGGTGAGTAACTAGTTCTCTACTTCCTATCTCAAAACTGTCCGTGTCAGTGATTGACAATTTCCGTCAGTTGACACGTTGTATAAGGAAAATATGACGAGTCGTGCTAGATGATGTTTCTTTAGCGTAATGGCTAAAACAAAGGACACTTGATTATTTTTCTTGCTACTAGTAGTTGACCAGAATAAAATAGAATTGTAGTTTATTTATATCTGAAGACAACTATTTGCTCAAAGCCAATCAGAGTCAAGTACTGACACACTATAAATTTCATGTACATTTACATATGTAGGTTTTGTTTAAGAGGACTGGGCAGTTTAGGGAAAGATGGAGAGTTTATAACACAACTCTTAACAGTTTGTGTGTAGTCTGTAAGCACACATACAAACAGAGGCAAACTCTGGACATAATGTTTTCTTTATTTCGTTTAGAACAAGTCGGTCTTACGAGAATCAGTTAATACATCCCATCTGGTTTAGTCCTGTTGCTTTTCCTGGAAGCATCACTCACTGTTCCACCACATTGCATGATACGGTTTACTCAGCGTTTCATTGCTCATCATCAGCTGTGGGTTGTTTTCAGAAAGATGATCTTTGAAAAAGTGGACTCACATCTCTCTGTGTTTTTGTTCCTGACCTTTTCCCCAGGGTTTCACATATGTAGCCCCTTCTGTGCTTGAAAACGTCAAAGAGAAGTTCTCTTTTGAGCCAAAGGTCCGCTCACCGCGGAAGTTTCCAGGAAGCCCAAGGACACCTGTGAGGTAACAACAAGTTGTTTTTGTCTATGCTTCCAGCGAACTGCATTTACAGATGTCTTCCCCACTTCGATGACTCATGTGCTGACCTTGCAGACCTAGTCTGCTTGGCCTAAATAAATCATCATTAAAAGTGTAAATAAGTTTCTTTCCAGTGGTGCAATAGGAATTCTCTGAAAGCTTGATAATAACTGATCATCATTATTGGTCAAATCACTCAGTTATGGAAAATAACATGAGT
Source organism: Helostoma temminkii (assembly GCA_900302695.1). Classification (NCBI taxonomy): domain Eukaryota; kingdom Metazoa; phylum Chordata; class Actinopteri; order Anabantiformes; family Helostomatidae; genus Helostoma; species Helostoma temminkii. Next base: position 21,467 of record OMLM01003357.1, read on the forward strand.
TGAATGTGAAATAAAAGAACAGCACTTGTTTGTCAGACAGATAGGAGAAAATCTAATATTTGTGGAGCCAAAAGAAGCAACAGCTATGTCACTTATGACTCTTTATCACAATATCTTGGAGGAAAAATAAAAATTTCTCAAATCATCTTCTGCAGTCCAGTGAAGTTTGCAGGAGGAGACTGTTGGCCCCGGGGACCCATGCTTGCTGGCAGCCCATCCCTGCTGTCCCCTGGCAGCTCAGCAGAGCAGCCCATGGATGTGTCGACAGTGGAGCAAATGGACACGAGCAGCAGCAACACCTCCGAGGCCTCTGCACCGCTTCCCATCAGGCATCCTTCAGGTATCAATGCGGGGCCCTACAAAAAGCAGGCCTACCCCATGAACTCCAAGCGACCTGAACATCTACGAATGAACCTATGACGCCCAGCCTGCCTACAAACATTAGGACTCTTCCAATTCCACCTCTTTTTTTCCCTTTTATCATTTTCTTTCAAACAGACTTGTAGATTTTTTTTTAAAACTGACACTATCAACGCTGATCACCAGCTCTTCCAGCCACGCCTTCTCCTCTTTGGAGTCCAAAGTCCTCCTAACGCCTGGCCTCCTTAGCCTCCTACAGTGAACTGGAGTGGATATGTGTTCAGTCAGAGGAGTGGTGTGAGAGAAGTGCTCATCATTGAAACTGATTTGCCTGTTAGCTGAGTAGTGCCAGCTGATGAGTGGACTGAGTTACGGTGTACTCAGCTGGCATTATCGTGTGATGTACTGGTGCTCTATTATCCTCAAGTCTGGACTATGTTACTGTTAGTGTTTACAAATCCATCACAGTGTGAATTTGGTCACAAGGGAAGGGTGTTTATTTCTCCCGCAACATGCCAGACTACTCTTGTTTGTTTAATGATCAGCTTGCGATAACTTGAAGGTTATACTGTCACTAGGTAGATTTATTGGATAACAATTCCACACCATGAACACAGCATTCCTTTATGTGTGAGGAAAATAATCACATTGCCTTTGCCAGTGGAGTATGTGGTCAGATGTAGGCGGAGAACGACTTACAGAAAAGCAGCTATAAAAAGAAGTGAAATTTTAGCATCGCTTCCACCATGATCAATACCAAATGCTGGCGCTGCTTTATTTTCCAGACCAGAATGTTTTCTATAGGAGAAGCAACACTGAGTTTCATTGTGCTGAATGTAAACAGACTTTAAAAGTGTCATTTAAATCTCCCGTGCTTATTTCCGATGAGCTCTGCATCATTCTTTTTACCTCTTCTACTCATGCAGCCTCATTGTCACGGTCACCCTTGGAGACCAACAAACATGTTGACCCAAAATATAATCAAACCAAATTGAAACCACTGCCTTTCACTGATTCAAGCTGGATTCATGTCTTATGTGCATGGGTGCTTTGCATATGGTTTTTGTGCATTGACAGTAACAGGGCTCTCAGTGTAAGGCTGTAATCCAGAGGTATTTATGTGGACCATGTAAAACATGTTTGAATTACCCTAACCCTTTGTGTAAAGGATGCACAGATGATATGATTTTAGTTCTTCTACCATTCTGGTAAAACAGCTGTGTTTAAGTCAGTCACTCCACTTTCTTATTCCACTTAATTTGTTAATATTTATTTCAAGTGCATTCTGTCCACTGTATTGTTCACACTATGCAAAGTAGGTATTTATTGTGTATTAGTATTATTTAGATAAGACAGGAGAATGTGTGATTTGGCCTCATCTGTCTGAATCATTAATAATAAGCATATAAAGTATGATTTAATTTCCATGTTTCACAGAATCCTCAGATGAAGCTTTTTTTTTTTTTTTTTTTTTTTTCAAAAA